>LPNX010648519.1:800074-870233 GCA_001517045.1 Pseudotsuga menziesii
GTGGGGGATTTAAAAACCACCCCCAAAATTCCAATTTTCAGGACTTTTGATTGGGGCTTTTAAGAACCGCCCCCAAAGACCTAAAAAAACTTTTTTTTGGGGGGTGTTTAGTAAAACAGCCACAAGCCAAAACCACCCCCAAAAGGGTATTTTGTTGTAGTGTAGCTGATGGTTTATGGGTTTCCCCATTGACATCTAGTCTCACCCTATGGCTCAAGAGTTTGACTAACTCCCCTCCCTATTCCTTGTGAAATCATGCCCCCATCTATTTCACGTCGTAGTGCATAACTAGCTGTGGCATTTTATTAAATTGTGTATGTACATGATAATTCAAAATATATTGTGCATGACTAGAACAAGAACCATTAGCATCAGCCTTTATCACCGATACACAAAAACACCAAATCAATGGCAGGGCCTTGGCCTTGAGCTCATCGCCACGATTTCAATACCATGGGGTCAAAACCAGGGTGTTACATGGGGGGTGAATTAGTAAAACATAGACACACACATACACCCACATATATATATTATTTCACTTTGACATACTTTCACCAATTAAATGTTTTTAGCAGTAACGATAACAAATACAACATCACATACATATCCGAGAATAACTTGTATATCTATAAATATATAAGAATGATTACATTAGTGGGAGAATGCAATTTCCAAACATGAGCACCCACTCATTTTAGGTGTTGACCTTAAACTCAAGTAATAATCTGTTGGTTGCTGGCATTGACTTACAATGACTTTGATCTGCTTGAGCACTGACTCACGAATTTCAGGCATTGACCTGAACAAATGGCTGGCTAACTGTGCAAACTACGGATTTTAGAAATCAAGCTCTGGCTTGTGGATAACTACAATATCCAATTGTGGAATCATAAACTATCAAATTATATTCTCCAGCTCTTATTGGAAGGAGGTTCCAACCCCCTAATTATATTTACTAGCTTCAACTGGAAGGAGGCTCCACCCCCTAGGTTTTACATGCTCCAACATAAAGGATGATACAACACCTTGAGTTATTTTCCAACACCAACTAGAAGAAGGCTACAAACCCTTGTTCCTTGCCCCATCGAACCTCCGTGATATGAAATAAGAATGTATTGAATACCCATACTATACAAAATACCTTATCTTTGATGAATGCCTTCACCAATCCGCAACTATTGTAACTTCTTCTACATGTGTCTTTCTTATGAATATTTGCATCAAGACAAACAACTGAAAAAACCATGAAGTGCGATAATCACTACGATATGTGTCTCTTATGTGGTTCTTTGATCTACGTCTCTATACTGAATAATGTTCCTAACTTAGCCACTTCTGCTATTCTATGGTCTACATATTTCAATGAGTAAGAACATCGTACATCTTGAATATGGGTATCCTTCTATATGGTGCACTCTTTGTTGTTCTCCATTGACTAATTTACGCACTTCAGCTCTGCTGCATAAAAACTATTTCTGTTATCAACGAGCCATTAATACCCCACAGAATTCCGAAGCTTGTCTAACCAAATTATCTCATATCTTCATCTTATAAGCTCACTTCACCACATCCATCTGTTTCTCATTTATAGTCTTGTTGTCTCAAGAGATGTGTCCACTTGGTGAACTTCTTTACTTGGATAACACCCTAGTTGTTTGCATTTTCTTCAAGTTAAGATCAACATCAACATGCTTCTCATCAAAATTCATCTTTGTGAGGTATGACGCACATATGTCAACGTTCTTGTGAAACTTTTTCACATAGGTTCATAACTCACATTTTTCTTCACAAGTATTCATACCACATAACATTTTCATTGTGGGACTATTACACATAATTTTATATTTCTTGTTCTTCCTTCATAAGTCTCACTCAAATGGCATTTTTGTATATCTGCCATTTTCAATGTTCTTCTTTGTGGATTACTATTTTTGCACTTGTGACTAATGTTGTGGTGGAACCTTTGGTCTCATGGGAATTCCACATTCTTCCATATGTATTTCTTCAATATGGATTTGTGTGAAGAAGTATTTAGCTTATTTTGGTATTAGTATATTCTTTTTCATCAATTACAACTTGTTCAACAATCTCTTTAACACTCTCATTTTTCATCAATGATAGTTCAACACATTCTACATTTGGATCATGTTCAACACATAATCATTCGATCCTTTGACACCAATGGAAATTCATGTTCAACAAAACTATTTAAATATACGAAAAATAAGAATTCCTTCCTTTACAAGAAAAGATTCAAAGTATAGAAATAAAAATCCTTACTACATATTCCATAAGCAAATTATGATAAAAAAAAGTTATAAACATATCCACCATGATAAACAGTTGATATCTTTTAGCAATATTGCCATTAGTAGCTTCTTCTTATTATCAATCTGCTCAAAAAATTGACATATCAGAATTGCTTAAGCAAAAACCCTTTTGTTCTTCTTCCTTTGTGACATTTATAAGAAAGTCCTTTTAAGTTGTCACTTAACCATTTCACTTCCTTTGGTCCTTTTGCTACCTATTTTTACCTACACTTTATGTCCTCTTCTTTGCATAGTTGACTTACATGCCACAAGCTATATGAGAATAAAATTAAAATAGAATTAACAAATAAACTTAAGAGGAAGGTGGGGTCCCCTTAGACACATGTGCATCCCATAACTCATATTATTTCGAAATATGAATGAGCATTTGTGATTTAAGAGTTTCAAAAGTGACTTCATGGTCAATCACATCATTTGAGATAGATACTAGGCTCTTGTACAAGGGATGTTGTGTTACTTGGTGAGAGTTATCTCATTGTAAGGATTTGATATATATTTCATCAATTTTTCCATTTGTGACCTTTGATGTTAGTGTTATACAAAAATTACTTTCTTGATTGATTGCTGACATTTATAAATTTCTTTGTTCTGATGTTTTAGTATCATCCCATTTCCCAAAATAACGAAAACCACTGTGTCCCATGACCTTTTATACACAGTGTATTGACATTTTTGCAATGTGGCCGTTATGTATTTCTCTAAACTTGCAACTAGCCTCTTGACATTGTCAATGGATTTATGATATTTATTTTATTTTTCAATATTTATACTGGGTAGGTCTGTAGGTGCCTCCTTTTCTAGTTTTTTCCATTCAATAATTTGTTCGAGACATATCTTGGTGGATTTTGAACCAATATCCTGATTGTTTGTCTACTCCAAGATATTTCTTAAATGAATTACAATGTCTTGTAACACTTTTACCCGTTCTTGCAACTGACACTGTGTGATGGCTACACTACAAGGAAAAATACATTTAGTGGAGGTTATAGTGAATGCTCCTCTTGGAAGATCCCAAATATTAGTTTATAGCAGAGGTCACTAGTGGAGGCGAGTGACCGAAGGTTTTAGCAGATATTTTTTTCAGTGCATTTTTTTAATACAAATGCATCAGTACATTTACAACTCCGATGCACTACGGGTTCATAAACCGTGTTTAACCACGAACAAAAATATCATCCTGCGAAAAAAAAACTAAATTTTTGCAACCAATGCGTTTATTAATATAAATTGCACCGGTGCGTCCTTAATTTGGGAACATCATGTTAGGATTAAATTTTTTATTTCAAATTTCTTTTAAAATTATTTTTATAGTATGGACCACACCGATGTATCATAAAAATGGACACACCGTGTTAGGGAAAAACATTAAAACAATCATGGCTTGATATATTTTATTTTAAAAAACATGGCATCGAAAAGGGTTTTATAAAACAAATACCTGCAACATAAAAACCATTTTTACGTTATACAATGATTTTGATCCCAATAGTACTAGTGTTGTACATCACCCCATTAGACTCCCTAACATATGTGTTGCACATGGACACGTTACTCATTCCTATTAGATCCTGATTGCATTTTGAAATTTTCTAAACGATGGGTGAAATTTAAAAATTTCTGTACATATTCGTGATGCTTACCCAATGTGAAAGAGACCAGGTAAATTGATTGTTACCTTAGAATTTATTTTTTTAATAGAATAATGTTTAAAATTAACCATTAATTTTCCATATTTTAAAAAAAATTAAAAAATTCACATAGTGCATTGAATCCATTAGGCTTGCACCACTCATTAATGCACCTTGTAAAATTTACAGGGTGCACCGCTACAGTGCATTTACGAAAAAAATGCACAACAAAAACAGTGCACTATGCCTTTCGTAGCGCACCAAACACATTAATTTAAGAAAAAACATGAATTGTAAACTGGTACATTATAAAGCACACCACACCATAACTCGATGAGCTAACATACATTAATCACACCATAAACACATAACTAAAACATACCAAACCTAATACGGTGCACTAAGATAAGAGTTTTGCACCATTAGATTGATGCTCTAAATTTGTAGTAGGAGCACCAACGGTTTCTTAGTGCACCACCTTTTCAAAAAAAACAATTTTAAAAATTATAAAACATTCCACAGTGCATTTGGTACACCATTGCACCATTCTTTTGGTTCTTTAAGGTGTAACTAACACACTATTAAATTGTAAAAAATCACATTTTTATGATGCATCTAAATAAATTCATCGCATTGCACCGGTGTGTTAGATTTTATCAATTTAGACAGTATTATTTAGGATCTTATCTGAGAGAATAACATGCACAGCAATCAAACACAAGAGACAATAGACACAAATATTTTCCTTGTGGAAACCATAAAGGAGAAAACCCCGCAACTTCCTCAGAGATAGAATAAGCACTAATGGAAACAATAAAACCCAAAGACAATAAGATGATCTCTGACATTTGTTCTCTCTCTTATCCCAGCTCCTTCTCTTTCTTACTCATGTGCTACAACTGAGTGTGAGTGAATGTGTGATAAATATAGAGGCTCACTCTCTATTTATGCTTGTTTCTAACTTGACATTAACTCACCAGGGCCGACTTCTCTAGGAGAGTCTAATAACCCTAGTGCCCCACAACTGTCGGGACTTTAACCCTTGATCAATAAGGAGGGTTACTCTCTATGAATTTATATGTTTTGTTTACATTACTGATTCTCTCGATAGGAACGTCGGGGTATGACATGACTCAATTACATTACTGATACTTCCTGATAGGAACATTGGGGTACAATACATAAGATATACAAGTGAATACATTCTGAAGTTACAAATACATCAACACTACCTCTTAACTAGGAAGGTATTCTCTTGACACAATTCACTAGCACAAGTCTTCTTCTCTGGATCAAGTTTGGATCATCATCAACGTTGGATCATCACTAGATCATCATCAAGTATGGATCATTACTGGATCATCACCAAAGCTGGATCATCATCACCGCTGCTTCCACTATCTCGAACAAATGGTGCTATCTCTCAATTCTACTCGTCATAGGAAGTTCTACAGAGCTAGCCCTTTTTCATGCTGGTTTTAGGCCTATCCTCCATGTAGGTCTTCATCTTCTTCAGCACTTATATCTAACCATGGGAGGAACACATCCAACAACCATGTCAAAAATGCCCGCCCAAAAATCACATCTGACCATGGGAGGAACACATCCAACAACCATGTCAGAAAGGCCCATCACTCACATCTAACCATGGGAGGAACACATCCGACAACCATGTCAGAAAGGATCTGCACTTACATCTGACCATGGTAGGAACACATCCAATAACCATGTCATAAAGGATCTACACTTACATCTTACCATGGAAGGAACACATCCAACAAGCATTTCAGAAAGGCTCTGCACTTACATCTGACCATGGGAGGAACACATCCAAAAACCATTTCAGAAAGGCTCTAAACTTACATCTGACCATGGGAAGAACACATCCAACAACCACGTTAGAAAGGCTCTGCACTTACATCTAACCATGGGAGGAACACATCCAACAACCATGTCAGAAAGTATCTGCACTTACATCTGACCATGGGAGGAACACATCCAACAACCATGTCAGAAAGGAAAATAGACTCATCACTTCCCCTTGGAGGGAACCTCGATCTGGAGAACACCAAGCTTCTCCATGAAGTACTCAAACTTCACTCTAGCTAATGGTTTAGTCAACACATCAGCTATATGCTCGTCCATCGCAACATACTAGAGCTTCACTACTCCTCTATGCACCATATCCCTGATATAGTGATATTTGATCTCGATATGCTTTGAATTGTCATGGAACACCGAGTTCTCAGAGAACTTCACACAACTTTGGTTGTCGCAATATATACAAGTAGCATCCAACTAGAGATCAAATAAATCAGATAGTAGCTTCCTAAGCCACACTACCTCACAACTAGCGAAACAAGCTGTGACATACTCTGCTTTGATTGTACTCAGTGCCACGCAGGATTGCTTCCTACTAAACCAAGAGATCACACCTGATCCCATACTGAAGCAGCACCTCGAAGTGCTCTTCTTATCGATGGCACTTCCTATCCAATCTAAATCCACATAACCTTCTAGGTTAATATTCTGATTTTCCTCATACTTGAGCCCATAATCAACCATACCCTTCAGGTACCTCAGAATATGCTTTGCAGCAATCAGGTGAACATGTCTCGGATCTGTCAGGAACTGGCTCAATGTGTTCACAGCAAAGAAAATGTCTGGTCTTGTATTTGTCAGGTACATCAAGGACCCAAACATCTGATGATACATCGTAGCATCAACTGAATTTGATGAAGAATCACTCAATAGCTTCAGGTTCGATGCCATAGGTGTGTCCATGGCCTTGCAGTCCATCATCCTGAACCTCTTCAGGATCTCTACTTCATACTTCCCTTGTCCCGGGGATATTCCATCTACATCCTACCGCACCTCCATTCCTAAAAAGTAATGGATCATACCCAATTCCTTCATAAGCTACCTCTTCATGTCAACAATCAACCCATCCTCACCTATTACAAACAGGTCATCTACATATAGTAAGAGTGTCACTGGGTTCCCTTCCTCAACCTTGTAGTAAAGGTTGGAATCTGCTTTACTTTTGGTAAAGCCCAAACTAGTGAGGAAGCTATCAATTCTGTTGTGCCATGTCCTGGGCGCATGTTTCAAACTGTATATGGATTTCTTCAATTTGCACACATGAGTCTCCCTATCATGTGTCTCAAAACTGAGTGGCTGGTCTACATACACTTCCTCTTCTACTACACCATTCAAGAAAGTTGTCTTGACATCCATCTGGTGTATCTTCCATTTCATTACTACAACTAGAGAAAGTATTGATCTGATGGAAGTGTATCTGGCTACAGGCGCAAAAGTTTCTTCATAATCTATTCCTTCTTTCTGGGAGAATCCATGAGCCACAAACCTTGCTTTATATTTCTCTATGCTACCATCTGCAACATGCTTGATTTTGTAGATCCACTTGGAAGTCACAACAGACTTCCGCTTTGGTCTTGGAACAACATCCCAGACATCATTCTTCATGATCGAACGGTACTCCTCGATCATAGCATCCTTCCATTCTTTCTTCTCTACCGCTTCTTCATAATTGGAAGGTTCTTTATCAATGATGTCACATAATAGGGCTACATAACCGGAGCAGGACCTGGTTCTTTTCCTCTCTCTGTGCATCTCTTTTGGAGCCCCATATCTTTCTACACCTTGGATAGTTTCTTGTACCCATGCAGGTTTCCTATTGTGAGGATTATTCTCTTGGGGTGGATCTACAGGTTCCTGGGGTTCTTCTATTTCTCGATCTTCTTCTTGAGTTGCATTGTTCATAGTTGTATATCGATTCCTAGGTACTTCTATTTCTTCAGTTGGTGTCTTTCTAGACTTGTTGTAAGCTGAGTCTTCCTCGAATTTTATGTCTTTGCTAATGTCGATCTTTTTAAATCATGGGAAGTATATTCTGTAAGCCTTTGAGCTTTCACTATATCCCATGAATATACCCCTCTTTCCTGAAGGATCTAACTTTGTCCTCTTTTCTTTTGGAATGTGTATTTACATTGGACAACCGAATATTATGAGATGACTCACTTCTGGTTTCTTTCCGGAAAATACTTCTTCAGGTGTCTTATTCTCGAGTACTCTATGAGGAGTACGGTTCTATACATACACAGCTGTCCTAGTAGCTTCTGCCCATAGATGTATAGGAATATCTTGATCATGAAGCATTTCCTTTGCTACTTCCATGATCGTTCTATTCTTCCTTTATGCAACTCCATTCTGTTGTGGATTATATGGAGTGTTCAACTCCCTCTTAATCCCTGAATCTCTGCATAATTCCTTGAATTCATTTGATGTGAATTCTCCACCATTATTTGATCGAAAGGTCTTGATTTTCTTTTCTGTGTGGTTCTCGATAAAGACTTTGAATTCCTTGAACTTAATGAATACTTCATCTTTGTTCTTCAAGAAGTATATCTATGTCTTCCTAGAAAAATCATCAATGAAAGAAACATAGTATACATACCCACTTAGAGAATTGGATGACATTGGACCGCATACATCGGAGTTAGGGATAATTTTAGGGACGAATTTTAGCCCATCGGCTATTTTTAGTGGTTTTTCTCCAAAAAAAGATTCTTTGTTTTGCATTTTTTGAAGCCCTGTTTTGCCCAATTTTGATGGGGTAAACTTTTTGCACCCTAAAAATCACCAAAATATTATATAAACGATATAAAATCCTTGGAAATTAAAATATTTTTTGAAAAATATCGCCAAACATTTTATAGTTGGCGTTTTAAGAATTGGTAAGATTCGCCAAATTTTATACACTTTTAATTAAGTATGGTTCCTTAAAATCATCCCTGATCGGAGTGGATGATTTCCAATATTCCTTTTTCCTTTCTCTCACTACTTGGAAATGTCTTCTTTGTGTTCCTTCCTTCCGCACATCCTTTGAATACACCTTCATGTTTTTCCTGTATTTCTGGAAGACCTTCAACAACTTTGCTTGCAAGTGGTAGTGCCCTATAGTGCACATGTGCAAGCCTTCTGTGCCAAAGTTCATTTGGCTCTACTGAGTCATGGACCAAAGCTTGTTCTGGTTGGCCCTTCAATTTGTATAGTCCTCCCTCTTGCTCTCCAATCACTACTGCATCATCTATGGTCTTTCCTTTTGGCCACATAAGGACTTGGCCATCTATGAATGCAACCCTCATGCCTTTTTCATCTAATGTAGAGATAGAGAGAATATTCTTCTTTAGTCCTAGTACAAACAAGAAATCCTTCATCTTCATAGACTTCCCAGAGTCTATCTTGTAGGAGGATTCATCACTACCTTTTATAGGATACTGGTAGTCATCCCTGAGTTTCACCTTGTGGGGTGATTCATGTTCGGATAGTTTCATAAAGGATTCCTTGAATCCGATCATGTGTTTGGAAGCCCCACTGTCTATAAGCCAATCGTTGCTTCCATGTGAGACAGTTCTCATGAAAGAAGAGATTAAAACATATTCTTCATCACTTGAAGAATCATCACTTTCTTCTTTGATTCTCTTCTTGGGAGGTTCATCATCCTCTGCAATATGAGCATGATGTATTTTCTTGTTTCCCTTCTTCTTGTGAGACATTTTTGTTTCTAGGACAATCTCTGGAAAAGTGTCCTCTTACATCACATGTATAGCATCTGGATTTAGGTAGGTTTATGTTATATATTCTAGGGTTATCTTTCTGGTGGGAGTGCTTACCTTTGTGATAGCATGTTCTGCTTTTTTGGGATTGTGCTGTGAGGGCTTGGTCTTCACTTCCCATATTTTCTTCTCGAGCTAATATTCGAGCTTCTTCTTGTGAGCATTCTTCCCATAGCCTACTAAACTTGACTAGCTTCTTTCTTACAAATATCCTTTGAATGAAAGAGTCCCATGCCCTAGGGAGACCATTCAAGGTGGTCATCACAATCTCTACATTCTCTACTTCTTCATCCACTACTTCAAGTTGTTCTTTGATCTGGGAGACCCTTGTAAAGTATGACTGTATGGTCTCCACATTTTGGATCTTCACATTCTTCAACTGGTTCCTCAAAGTCATTTTCTGATTTATGTTCTCTCCTTCAAACAACTTGGTATGGGAATCAAACATTGCTTTAGGTGTCTTTAGGGAGGACACTTGTGGTATGAGGTGATCCTTGATTGAATCAACAATAGTCCTCTTAGACATGGCCAATTTATTTTTGTGTAGTGCCTTAGACTCATCTCCCTATGGAACTAGAACCTCTTCACTGATGCAAGAGTCCAACTCATTTTCTTCCAGGACCAGGGACATCCTATACTTCCAAGCTTGGAAGTTATCAACTCCCCAAAGATTTTCATCAAGCTTGGTGTGATGAGACATCTTAACTGAGAATCTCAAATGGAAATACAAAATATATAGATCTTACCAATTTGAGAAGTTGAAAAACTGGATTTGGAGCTGATCTTCTGCAGTGCTGGTTTTTTGGTTCGAAGGCAGATTAGGGTTTGACTTTCACAGAGTTATACCCAACCAAAAAGCTCGATTTTTGTCTCTAAACATCGATTTTGAGGAGGAGAGTAATACTAGCCTGGTCTCACTCAAAAATTCCTCTTCAGTCAAAAGCCCTAATTTCCCGATGTAGTGGTAGGTCAAAAATTGAAAGTGCTCAAAATCATATTCTGCTTCGATAGAAAGATGCACCCTTTGATGGAGGTTTATCCTAGCCTGATTTTACTGATGGATAGTGGAGAGAGACCCAAAAATTAAGAATCCCTAGCTTCCACAGCTGCACAGTGTCTTCTTCTGAGGTTAGCTCTGATACCATGTTATATTTTTATCAATTTAGGCAGTATTATCTTAGGATCTTATCTGAGAGAATAGCATGCAAAGCAATCAAACACAAGAGACAATAGACACAACAATTTTCCCCGGGGAAACCATAAAGGAGAAAACCTCGCAACTTCCTCAAAGATAGAATAAGCACCAATGGCAGCAGTAAAACCCAAAGACAGTAAGAAGAACTCTGACAGATGTTCTCTCTCTTATCCCAGCTCCTTCTCTCTCTCACTCATGCACTACAACTAAGTGTGAGTGATTGTGTGATAAATAGAGAGGCTCACTCTCTATTTATACTTGTTTCCAACTTGACATTAACTCACCAGGGCTGACTTCTCTAGGAGAGTCTAATAACCCTAGTGCCCCATAACTGCGGGGACTTCAACCCTTGATCAATAAGGAGGGTTACCTTATATGACTTTATATGACTTATTTACATTACTGATTCTCTCGATAGGAACATTGGGGTATGACATGACTCAATTACATTACTGGTACTTCCCGATAGGAACATCGAGGTACAATACATAAGATATACAAGTGAATACATTCTAAAGTTACAAATACATCAACACGGTGCGCTCAGGTGTAATTGGTGCACATACAACCTCATTCATAATTTACCATAGAAATACAAAAAATTGACAGTGCTTCTAGTTCACGTTAGTTCTCCATTGACAATGCGTTGACTCGATCTAGACGCAACATAAAACCCATTTAAAATTTAACTGTTAAACATAAAAATTTAATGGTGCACATAGTGCACGTCGTCACACTGGTTTATGGTACTCTAACGTGCACTAGATTCACTGTAATCATATTTTAAATGTTTTAAACACATAAATACATGCCATGCAACGATGCGACGGGGTAACTCAAACACATCGATGCGTCTACATAATGACGCATCGATTACAATGAATATTTTTTATAAATATAACAATATGTTACTGATGTGCCTTTTTAATTTAAGCACATCGTTGTCAATGCACTTCATGTGGGAATATAATAAATCCACTTCAAAACTTAGGATAAAATATTTAATCAATTTTGATTAATTTCCTATCAACTAGCCTAAATAGTTGGCATCCACTTGCACCACATGGTTAACACTTTCCATATATACCCTAGGAGTGATTTAATCTTGATTCTGGGTTGATCCTGTCTACTTTATTGACTTCTAGAATTATTAGCTACGCTTTCTTGCAGATTCCGTCTTTTACTATTTTATTCCATCTTTTTAGTGGATAAGGTAAAGTTAGTTAACTAGGAAACTGCTATCTTTTGTTTCCAACCCATCCTCCATGATTTTCTCTCCATATTCCAATATTTGCATGCATTTCCATCATACATGACAACTCACTCATGATTTTTCTAATTCATGAGGTCCTTGACTATTTTGGGAAGTGCTTTATCCACCCAGATGGGGTTTATCATATTTAGTAAGTCTATCTTTCTGAGCTTGATGAGTTGTCTCCAATGCAATTCAATTTTACCTATGAGATATGCACTATTTATGTACACTATTATTCATCATTATTAAATGGAAGTATACACTCCAATATTCATCTCTTTATTCATGTGATTCAACCTCTATTCTTCTCTCTATTTTTCCTGTTTATGCTTGTGAGAATTATCTTTTAGAAAGATCCACTTCTCGTGCTTCTTCTTAACATGTTTAGTCATAGACTTAGAGCTTCTATTTCTACATGGTATTAGAGCTATCCTACATGGTATCAGAGCAAATTGTTTTTCAAGTTCAACATATTTGAGGATCTATTTGTTCTTTCTATCAAGTGCATCAAGTATCCTATCCCTCTCTGAAGAAGAGCTTGTTTTAAGCTTACAAGATTTTCTCCTAGTTTTATTTGTGCAGGCTGTAGAGAGTTTATCCTTGAGTACATCAACATATCACTATGGATTATACTTCATATATAATCCTAAGTCCATTCAACTATCATGGATGGAAAGCAAAAATTGGCATTCTATTGCACAGTAAGGGACGATACAAAGTTACTCTAGCTTTGGAGAATGAGCCCAATGTTGTTATTGAGAAAGCTAAGTAGAATAATAGGTTCGATGAAGCTTACAAATCGATTTTACTCTCTATTTATCCTAATCTAATATTTCATCTATATGGTTTTACCACTCCAAACCAAGTATGGACAGAACTTAAGTCTATCTTTAGAGTTCAAGATGAGTTAAGAGCGCATCAGTTGGAGATTGAGTTATTATCATCGAGTCCAAGCAGTTTCGATTCTATTGAGGGTATATTAACCAAATTAAAGTCACTTATTTGATTTCTCAAGCATTGTGGTATTGAGAATAAAAATGATCAATCAATCCTTTCCATTCTATCAAAATTGGGTCCTAAATACTCAGTTTTTGTGTCTACTTTTCATGCTATTAGGCTTGTTGTTTCTAATTGGAAAATGCCTTCTTTGTGTACTTTATTTAATTCACTAAAAAAGGAGCAAGATAAATTGATATATATGGGTGTTATTAGATATTCCAAGGGCAAGGATCATCCTCTCATAGTTCAAAGAAGAAATAATACCAAATCAAAAGAGAAGCAAATTGTGAAAGAGAAGAATCCAAAGCCAAAAATTGAAGATGAAGGTTCGAAGCTTATTGATGAAGATTCAATGAAGAAAGTTAAGAAGAAAGGGAGCACAACCAAGTGTTATTATTACAGCAAGGTATTTCATCCATATAAGATATATTTCAATAAGAAGATGGATATCATGTCTCATCTTCTTGAGAAGCAAAATATCGAGGTTCCAGATGAGCTAGAGAAGCATGTTGATTGCTCAGAACATTGTCGTAGTGTGCAGTTGCAAGGTGATATAAACTATTCCTTGAGTTCCAGAGTAAAATCATTTCCTCATATGTTTGATATATAAGAATCAGAAATATCATATCCTTTAATTGATAATCCAACTATCAGTCTCCTAGATTTTTCTCTCAATAATTGTGATTATTCACTAGATACTGACTTGTCTTTAAGAAACTCGTCCTGAATCCATTCAAATGGTTATAATTATGATTTAGAATCATATTTTAAGGCTGATATACATGTCATTACACCATCCATACCATCTACCATAGCTCTAAAAACTCATAAGACTATACAAATCCCAAGTTCACTAGTTGATTCTTCATTGGTCCCTTATGCATTGTTACTTATATTACATGGTTTGAAGTCATTCTTATATTTCACTAGTTGGTTATCCATGACCTTAGTCATATTTGGACTAATATTACACATGTTTGGATATTTCTAAACACTCATGGTTCAGATATCAATTCCATTCATGATTCGTTTTTTTACAGTCATCAATTTTCCCCAGTTGCTCATACTTTTCCTTGTCTAGCCCCATATCCTCATGGAGTCAGTAAATACTTTGTATTTTCTATTCCATATGATAATTCTTCTGATATATTATAGTCCTTTCAGCCTCATATCATATTTGGGAAGGTTCTACATCATATTGGAAGAATGATATGTGATTCACATCGCAATTTTGCAGTTGTACAAGGAACTGGTTGTGTTACTGATTGTCTTATTTTTTGTACTATTTGGGAAGGAGTATGCATATATATATTTTTCATATCAGATTTTTTTTTCAGATCATAGTTTTTTAGAAGCAAGAATCATTCAGATAATGTTCCTACTTCATCAAATGACGAGATTCCAACAATCTCTCCTCTTATGTCTTGCATATTTTACACTCTAGCGCATGATCATGAAGTTCATGATTTCTTCATCAAGTATTTCACTAGAAGTAGTTCATTCAGATCATTCAATTGAATATAAATACCTATTGAAGACATGTTATTCAATTTTTTTGCCTTGTCCTTTCTTGAGGGAGGATTTCCCCAATGTGGTTTTGTCTCTTTCCTCACTTTTATGGGCATGAATAATTATAAAGGGTGACCATAGCCTTGTTGATGGTCGCTATATACACCTATATTTTATACATAAACATCATAAATTCAGAATTAAATGGGGATGTGGGAATATAATAAACCCACTTCATAACTTAGGATAAATTATTTAATAATTTGATTAATTTCCTACCCACTAGCCTGTTGATTTTTCTTAAAATTTCTTAGATGATATCTTAAAAAAAATAGCCACTATTAGATCACTGAAAGAACAACAAGAAAAGAAACACAAGAAGAAAATAACACAAATATTTTCCTTGTGGAAACAACAAGGGAGAAAACCCCACAAAACTTCCTTAGTATAAAACTCAACCATAGCAGTGTAAAACCCAGATAACTGCTTCTCTCTTCTTTCTGGCGCACCAATATTTCTCTCTTTTTCAAAATAGCTTGAGCGAGTGAGTACAAATGAAGGGGATCTCCTCCGTATTTATATTCTTCATTTGACTTTACCTCTAACCTAATAGGGTTGACTTCTCTAACTAATTGGGCCAACTTGTCCAACTGGACACCACACATAACATTTATTATATTGTCATGGGTATTATTGACTCGACTTACATTTGGAGTTTTACATTGATTCTTTCAAAGATGCTAATAATACCTAACTCATCTCCTGAAGGAGGAATACAATCAATACATCTGGAATATCTTGTGAAGTTACAATACTTTAACACTCCCTCTTAACTAGGAAGGTATTCATCCACAACAATAACTGCTACTACAACTGTACAACTTATTGGTGAGTCTCTATATGTCATAGAAAGTTTTAGAACATCATCTTTCATCTTCATCATCGATCTCAGTTGGATCATATTCTGTAATATTCATCTTTTGTACGTACTCAGGAATCTTCTATCATCTTCTGAATTATCTTCTATAGTATCAGTATGTGAATACTAAATCATCTGTTGGGTCTTCTTCTTAAAGAATCAATAAGTGAATACTGAATCATCATCTATCTCATAAGAGTATGAATACTGGATCATCTTCTAACTAGATCGTCATCTATCTTGTCAGTATGTGTATACTGAATCATGTTCAGGGTCATCTTCTTATAGTATCAGTATGTGGATACTGATACGTCGTTTGTAGCTTCATTATCTACAACATCTATACAAGGATACTACCAACATCAACAACAATCTCATTAGCATGTTAGTGCTAAAATTAAACAACATCTAATGCTAGATCATCATCTGCATTACCAACATAGAGATGCTGGAACATCAATACCATCATTAGCATAGGAATACTGAAGAAACATTCATCAACTATGATCAGTGTAACACCACTGGTAATGACTCAATCAATCAACCTATCAATCATCAATACTAAAGAAAACAAACATCACAACAATACTGGAACACAACATTTCATTAAACATATCAGCAATAATTGCAACAATCATCTCAACAGTCATCAATATAACAATACTGCAACAATTGTCTCAGCAAACATCTCAACAATCATTAGTATAACAATATCGCAACAATCATCTCAACAAACATCTCAACAATCATTAGTATAACAATACTGCAGATCAGGGTAATTTTTAGGGGCGAAATTTCACTAATTGGCTATTTTTTGGGTTTTTTTCAAAAAATAAATTCGCTATTTGGTCATTTTTAGTCTCTAATATCGCATATATTTACATAAAATATGTTTTTTTAATCATAATTTCGCCAAAATTCACACATTTCAGTGTTAATTGTGTGTTTCATGTTTAATATTCGCCTACCTATCTATAAACATGTTTTTTCAATTCAAAACAATTGCCTAGAATACTATACTTAAGTATAATATTAGAATCCTTAAAAAATACCTTGTTGCAGATACATATTTCCTTTCAACGTCTTAGAGTAGCATCACGGTGAGTTCTCTGGTAGATTCATTCGGGAAGTTTGTCTAACTTACTAACCCTTCCGAGCCAAACAAGCCTTGTCTGGATTACTAACCGTTTCAGGAAAAACAAGCCTAACCAGACATACTAACCCACCTAGGATCAATAAGCCTCGTATGACTTATTAACCCTTTCAGGCCAAACAAGCCTAGCCAGACTTACCCTCCTCTAGACTGAGCTACTCACAACTACATCCATCATCCATCGACTATCACTCCCTCTTTCGAGAGAGGTCCTTTCGGACTACACCAAGCTTGTCTCGAAAGTATTCAAACTTTACATGAGCCAGAAGATTAGTCAATACATCTGCTATATGTTCCTCTATAGGAACATACTTGAGCTTCATAGCTCCCTTCTAAACCATATCCCAAATTAAATGATATCTTATTTCAATGTGCTTTGTCTTATCATGAAACACGATATTTTCCGTCATCTTAATACAACTCTGATTATCACAAAGGATATCAGTGGCATCTATCTCTGCATCGAACGATCATGCTAACATCTTTTGAATCCATGCGGTTTCGCTACATGCTGCAATGTATTCAGCCTCTTCCGTACTAAGTGCAATATTGGTCTGCTTTCTACTGAACCAAGAGATCATGCTTGATCCCAGACTAAAACAACATCCTGATGTGCTTTTTCTATCTTTGGCACTTCCTCCCCAATCTGAATCTGCATATCCATGTAATTGGATATCACCACTAGATGGATATCTGAGTCCATAATCTAAAGTTCCCTTTAGATACCTCATCACATGTTTTCCCCAATAAGGTGAATGTGTTTAGAATTCACCATATACTGACTTAAGGTGTTTACTACAAAACATATATCTGGCCTTGTATTGGTTAATTACATCAGTGAACCAATAATCTGTCTATATAAGGTGGCATCAACTGCTTCTGAAGTATCGTCATTCAATAGCTTCAAACTTGTTGTCATCAGAGTAGCCATAGCTTTACAATCTAACATTCCAAATCTTTTTAATATTTATACAGTATATTTTCCTTGGTTTAGGAAAATATCATATAGATATTGCCATACTTAAAGACCTATAAAGTAATGCATCATTCCAAGGTATTTCATTTCAAACTCTACAACAAGCTTCTTCTTACATTCGATAATAGGATTATCTTCTCCTATCAAGAACATATAATCTACATATAGTAATAAAATCATAATCCCATCATCCTAGATCTTATAGTAGAGGTTGGAGTCTTCTTTAATTTTAGTAAAACCTAATCTCATCAGAAATCCATCGATCCTACCAGACCATGCTCTGGGTTTTTTCTTTAGCCCATACAACGCCTTCTTTAGTCTACATACATGATTTTTCTGATCATTAGTCTCGAACCCTTACGGTTGTTCTATATATACCACTTCTTCAATCAAGCTATTTAGAAATGTTGTCTTCACGTCCATTTGATGTAGCTTCCACTTCATGTTGGATGCCAAGGAAAGGATAGTTCTTATTAAGGCGTATCTAGCTACTGGTGCAAAGGTCTCCTCATAAACGATTCCCTTTCTGAGAGAATACTCGGGCTACAAATCTTACCTTGTACTTTTCTATACTTCCATCTACTGAGTGTTTAGTTTTGAATATCCACTTCGAGGATACCACTGACTTATCTTTCGGTATTGGTACTACTTCCCACACATCATTCTTTATAATGGATTGGTATTCCTTGACCATCATCCCACTCCTTTGGTTTTATTACTTCTTCAAAACATGTTGGTTCTTTATAAACTAGATCACACATCAAATCTTTATTACTAGGGTATGACTTTGGCCTCTTTCTTTCTCAGTTGGTTCCTTTAGGAACACCATGTATTTTTGCTTCCTCGATTACTTCACGAGCCCATGAAGGTTTTCTCTTCAAGAAATCAATTCATTTGGTAAATATTCAGGTAACTGAGGTTCTTCCATATCATGCTCTTCAGGTATCTAGAATTCTTCTTTGTTTCTGACTAATTTAGGACTTTCAACAGCTTTGGGAGTTTCATGCTCTTCTTCATATTCCTTATCTTTCTTTGATTCTTGAAGGATGTATCTTCGTCAAATGTGACATCTCTTCTAAGTTCAATTTGACGGTATCCTGGGAAATATATCCGATAAGCTTTTGATTGTTCACTATACCTTACAAACAATCCCTTCTTTCCTGAAGGATCTAACTTTGTCCTTTTCTCCTTGGGAATGTGAATGTAAATAGGACAACCAAATATCTTTAGGTGACTTACCTTTGGCTTTTCTCTGGAAAACTTTTCTTCTGGACTTTTATTCCCAAGGGCAATGTGGGAAATTCTATTCTATACATATATTGTTGTTCTTGTTTCTTCTTCTGACATGTACATTGGAATATCTTGATCATGTATCATAGCTTTCACAACTTCCATGATAGATCTATTCTTTCTTTCCGCCACATGTTTTTTTTGTAGATTATAGGGAATGGTGAGCTCCCTCTTAATCCTAGCTTCCTTGCACAAATAATTGAATTCATTTGAAGTGAACTCTCCTCTATTATCTGACCTCATAATCTTTATTTTCTTTCCAAAGAGATTTTCCACTAAGGCTTTAAACTCCTTGAATATTTCAAACACTCCATCCTTCTTTTTCAAGAAGTATATCCAAGTCTTGCGGGAATAGTCATCGATAAAAGAAGCATAGTAGGCATACCCACTTAATGAAGTGGTTTTCATTGGACTACATATATCTGAGTGAATAATATCTAAGATCCCTTTTTCTTTACTATCACTTTTTGGAAAAGGATTCTTAGTATTCTTCCCTTGTGCACATCCTTTGCACACTCCTTCATGTTCTATTTGAATTTCTGGTAAACTAGTCAACCTTTCTTACAATTGGAAGAGCTTTGTAGTGAACATTAGCAAGCATTCTATGCCATAGCTCACATGGGCTAATGGTACTGGTTGTTAGAGCTGAATATGTATGTCCCTTGAATTTGTAGAGTCCTCCTTCTTCAACACAAATCTCTACTGCATCATCTATGGTTTTACCTTTTGTCTACATGAGAACTTTTACATCCACAAAAGAAACTTTGAAGCATTTCTTGTCTAATTCTAAAATGGAAAGAAGATTCTTTTTTAGTCCTGGGACATACAGGACATCTTTCAATTTCATGGGCTTTCCGGAATCCAATTTATAGGATGCTTCTCCAATTCCTTTAATGGGATATTGGGAATCATCTCCAAGAATTACTTTGTGTGGAGATTTCTTTTGTTCAAGGCATCAGAGTGATTCCTTGTAACCAGTCATGTGCTTGGAGGCACCACTATCAACTAACCAAGTGTCATTTCCTAGTGAGACTGATCCTATTAGAGCAGAGATTAAAACATATTCTTCACTGGAGTCTTCATCCTTCTTTGCTTCCTCTTCAACTTCTTGATCACTATCTTTAGCAGCATGGGACTGAAACACTTTCATCGTTTTGATCCTTTCTGCTTTCATGGGGCAGTTGATGGCAATTTGTCCCAACTTGTGACAAGTGAAGCACTCAAAATTTGAGAAGTCTCTCTTGGGTATTTTAAACCCTCGAGTCTTAGGAGGATGGTAATGACTCTTTATTTTGCCTTGGTGTGGTCTGTCAAGGCTTGATCCTCATTGTCATTTAGTTTTTCTTCTCTAGCTGCTATCATTTATTCTTCTTGAACACATTCTTCCTGTAACTTTCGGAATTTGGTTAGTTTACTTCTTGAACAAATTCCTCGTATAAAGGATTCCCAATCTCTTGGAAGATCATTTAAGGTTGTCATTACAATATATGATTCTTCAACTGTATCATCAATGAATTCTAGTTGATTCTTGATTTGAGCTACTCTTGTAAACTAAGACTGCATGGTCTCTGACTTTTGAGATCTTACACTTTTGAGTTGATTCCTCAGGGTCATTTTCCTATTAATGTTTCTAGCTTCAAATAGACCTGATAGAGCATAAAGCATTTCTTTTGGAGACTCCCCTGAGGATACTTGAGTAATCAAGCTATCTTTGATGGAGTCAACTATGATCCTTTTATCTATGATCATATCCTTCTTATGATTGGACTTAGCTTCAACTTCTTTTGGTTCTTTCACTTCCTCTTTCACAAAATTATCTAGATCATTCTTTTGAAGGATGAGCAGGATCCTATACTTCCATGCTCTGAATTTTTCAACAGCTTCAAGCTTTTCATCTAGCTTGGTATTCTTTGTTTTTCATCAGAGGTAACCCCTACTATTCGCGAGGTTCATTTTGACCCCTCAACACCACATCAATGATTTGTTTATTGTCTAGATATACAAGAGACACATTCATGAATTGTGGATCTTTATGAATAAACGACCTACAATTAAAGTGTGGAGAAGCATCCATAGATTGTTATGAAAGTGATGTTATTCTCCCAGTAAAGTAGCATGATCTATTAGAGAGAGACCATGATTTGTGTTCTAGTATCCTGAAAGTATATTGAAGAACATATATTTTTATACTTTAGTCTCTTCCCCTCCTCCCAAAAAAAACTGATAAACTGAAACTTAAACTTAAGAAGAAACACAATATCCACATATATATAATATTGTCAGTGGTTTTATGTTTCTTTGTAAAGTTCACTTATGATTGTTACCAATCTAACCTTGTTTGGAGATTTGGAAAACAGTAACCACATATAATATTGCCAATAATGATCGTTTTATGTTTCTCTATTATATAAAGTTTGGAGATTTGAAAAACAATATCCACATATATAATATTGCACAGATATAATATTGCCCATAATGATGGTTTTATGTTTCTCTATTATATAAAGTTCACTCTTACTTTATTATATAAAGTTCACTTATTGTATCGATCTAACTTATTCATAGTTTCAAAGGACAGGTTTGAGAGAACATCCAAACAGCTAACTAATTAGTCACTTATAAACAGTGACTTTATTACACTAGTGCAAAGCATTAAACTCCAATAAGCGGGAGCTATTTAACTATCATTTAATAGCTCCTCTAACTAATTAGTCACTTATAAAATTACACTAGTGTAAAGCATTAAATTCCAATAAGAGGGAGCCATTTAACTATCATTTTTTTTGGTCCAAGTGTAAGTAATTTACACACCTGCTTGGGAGAACTTGGATTTTTTGTGCTACATATGCTGGAACATCTTGCTTCTATGGACAACACAATGCAATTTTTATAGCTAAGATGTTTCCAGTTCAGTCATAGGCAAACCAACTGAAGATCAATGTAATTCTTATAACTAAGATGTTCCCAATTCAGTGTAGGCAAACTAGCCGAAGATTATTGCCATCACCATGGAGATGGAGACCAATTCATCAACACGTAGCTTACCAAAACTTGGTATTAACACGTAGCTTACCAAAACTTGGGGTAAGTGAGTATGCATATGTTTGTAATAAATTATGGCAATGCAAGTGGGCAAATCTATAGGGTTCACTTATTTCTAAATTTTTACATAATGTAAATTCCTAAACTTACACATAATAGTTTATTAAGCATTAAACTACTAATAAAAACTGTTTTGTTGATTATATGTTTCAATAAACTGTTGATTATATGCTTAAAAAAAAAAGCATCTTAGCTCGTTATATTCTTGTCTTAAAAAGCTTTCAAGGTTTGTCTGTCTATCTGGGTGGATTCTATATCAAATCTATTTATTGGTTGTAGCTTGGGTGGTCGAGAGGAATGAATGTTATCCTCCCCTAGGTTCAATTCTTATAAGTGACATGTATGCTCTTGTTAAGACACTATGAATATATGAATTAAGAATAAATATAATCTCGATTCTTGTACTGATATGACATTATGATAGGCGAATTAGCTCTCTAGAAAAGTCCTTAGTCTGAAGGGTCACTATAGTCGGTTATGTGCGGTCTTTAAAGATAGACCTTATAGTAAGACTGAGTGAATGCATAGGCGACAATTGTAGGTGTGTCGTAGTAACCACCTATTCTAGCTGACGGTTGCTATTATTTGTTAGATATGTCCTCTTGATATCCTCTCAAATCTCATTATTGCACCATGTTAAAGATTCTTCTTTAAAGTCATCGACGTGAAGATTTCAATATCGATGCATGAAGTAACATGATTGTCGTGCAAAATGTTGACAATCCTATACATATCTTTGAAATCACATGGAGTACATTGAAAGCTTTGTAAGTAGCATGAGTGATATTGAAATATTAAATATGTTGGAAATTAACTAAAGCTTTGTGAGCGATGTACGACAAAACAAACTATGTTTTGGGGCGAGCTTTTCTTCAAGTATTCTAGCCGTTCTGGACAATGCCCACGTTAATTTCCATATAGGTTAGTAATACATGGTCAAAACAAAGAATTGAAGGTTTTTTTTAACATTTCGTATGGAAGAAACTATTTTAAACTAATCTTTACAACTTAAATTAGGTTAGTAATCCATGGTCAAAATAAAGATGGGAAGTTTTTTTCTTTTTACATTTTGTATTGAAGAAACTATTTTCAACTAATCTTAACCACCAAAATTATGACTTATAATAAGCACCCTACATAATAAATTCAATATACCATGTATCATAAATTCATTCAATGTACCATGTACCATAAATTCAATGTAACATGTACTGTGCATCTGGTGTGCATGCTAGAACAAAGATTGGAAACAACTACATTGTTTTAAGGATATATCTATATAAATCATATATTGAAGTTAATTTAGAATTAACTTAAAAAAATGTTATTGTTTTGTTTATATATTGTATTATAATTAAAGATTTATTAAACTAGTAATTGCTTCATAAGGTGCAATAAAACCTCCAAAGAAAAAAAAATGGGAAAGAAAAGTAGATGTGATGAAGAGGAAAAAAGAGAAGTTTTTTGTTTGTTTGTGAATTATTATTGGTATAAGTTGGAAGCCAACTCCATGATAATCTTCCACCCAATGTCACACAAATTGATGACTCTTTATTTATGCTGGGGAGTAAGGAAACCTTGTTTGTTGTATCATCGACTCTAAAATATGTATGCTTAGTGTTCTTTGAGATGGTTCAATTTCATGGGGCTTAGAATTATTGGAAGTTTCTAAGCTATGTTTTTATTTTAACAAGTACACCCATTCTTTTTTAAATGAAAGAGCCAAAAAAGTTGACATATATTCAAAGGTTCTAAATAAAAATGAATTAACAACGAAACACAACCACCATCATTAGTTTGGTAAATTTGTTGTATTGTCTTTAATATTTGACATTAGGTATCATCATTTAATGACCATAAAACCTAAATAAGCACAAAGGAGAATACCATATTCAAGGAGGTAGAACTATCCAAAGTAACACAATTATTAACTTCTTCAGTTCACATTTACATAATACAAAGTTAAGAAAATCTATTTTGATTGTGGAAGTTTAATAACAACAATAAGAAGAAATAATTCAAATTACCTTGATAAAAGTAAATTTGTTATTATATTCTATTTTCATAATTCAAAATCATTATAACAACTTATACTTAGCATATAATTTAATTTAATTGACAAAATTAAATAATTTGGTAATTGTCTTTTATTTTTTTATTTCAATATTATTATTTTCAATCATCTAAAATTCTAACAACTTATATTTATCATATAATTTAATTGAATCGAGAAAATAGAATACTAAAATATTATTTTTAATCATCCAAAATTATTATAAATAAATAAAATTTAAAAAATAATCATTTTTTCTTTTATTTTTAAATTTTTAGTCTCTTCAAAATTATTATCATTCTGCCTACTGTAACATATTTGAACTCCTCTAGTAACTTCTAGGAAAAGGGCAATTTTTTTTATTTACTTCATCTAACCATCTAAAACATTAGGCTCGAAGCACGCTTAACCTTGTAAGCAATGTAAAATATTTTTCCACTTTATTTGCACATATAAAATTAGTCTCAATGAATATTTATCGGAGCACATTCTTTTCACATAAATATAAAAAAACAATTTGAAAGTCAATTATCTCTTCATTCTATTGAGTATTGTTAATAATATGGAGTCATAATTAATGACTTTATATTTATCTATTTCATGAAAGGAATTAAATATTGCATTCCTAATAACCATGATACTTTTCATTCTTAAATTACTTTTATTTAACAAAACAATCAATCAATTATAATTGTAATAGTAAGCAGTACATTATCTTTACATAATTATTAAAAGTATAGCTCTAATATAACATTTTCCTTATAAATTTATGAAGGAACATATTCACATGTCTATTATTCCATTATTCCACTCCACTTTCTAATTGCTCAAGTATAATTTCCATGCTCTTTATTTCATTGTTATGAACTACCAACTAATGACTTTAGTTAACTTATGAAGCATATGTAAATAATAACATATACTCCATAAATTTAACATGCTTTACAATAATTACACAATCCATTTACATAAAGTATCCATTGATATATCTAATTGTATGGAAGTAACAAAATATAACAAGATTTCATGTTAACACATACAACCTCCTCCTCATGTTAACGATCATTCATATTACCTAGTAAATGCTCATATAACATAAATCAATCATCTATATATACTAACTATAAGTTAATGGCACTCCAACCATTGCAATAATCTCAACTTCATAAGATATTTCATTAAATATCTTATTGGTTCATGATAATAAGTATCACATGTATATTATGTTTATTATCTTTTAACCACCATTCTTTAATGATAAAATTCATGATTGATTTAGCTTCTCTTGAACACAAACATATGTATGTTATTAGTATACAAAGTCATATATATAACATGGACTAAATATAGTTCAATGTGTACACTTAAAGAAAAGAGTAATTTTGTTTGCAAGATTTTAAGATTTTAAAAAGCAATAAATTAGGCCAGTTTGTGGGAATTATAGGTAGTTCACCCCATCCAAGCAGCTACTTTCACCCAAAATTGTTAATCTTTTTATTATTTTATCCACCAACAGCATTACATTCTAAAATGGCAATACATTTTCCTTTTCTTTAAAGTCTCTTTTATAAAGTCATTTGTCAAATTATTATTCAACCTTCTTGCAAGGTCTTCCTTTAACTATGAATACTACCATTTAAAATAATTCAAGTGTTTTCACTTAAATGAATATAATGAAGCCCTACTAATTTAAACAAACTAAAGGACCAAATTTATTTTAATATTTAGTTTTAAAAAAATAAAGATGAATACTATTTGGTTTTACCTCAACACTCCCAAAATATTTTAGCAATTAATGATTAGTTATTATCATGGTTCGCTATAATATGGCTTACTTACTTTTCAAACTCTAACATAAATCAAATGCTAGGAGATGATGCATGTGAGAAAAGAATGGGCTTTCTATTCCTGATGGTACTAATGAAACATTAAACCCTCAATTCACATGATAGAGTTAGGGCATGTAATATTTAAAATATATAAATATATAAAAATATACCAATAAAGATATAAAAAAAACCTAATTCTATATAAAAATATAACAGTAAAGATATAAAACATAATTTTATATAAAAATATAACAATAAAGATATAAAACGTAATTATTAAGAAGAGTCTTTTAATAAAGACTTACCTTCTATTGAAACAGGAAGATACACTCCCATAACTTCACGATGGACATTTTTCCATAACAGAGTTTTAAAACAAAGAAATGGTAGTCAATTTTGATTAGTTAATAAGATATAAATATATTATTTTTCTCCTGAGAGAGAAAAAGATGTCTCCATTCCAATATCATTATGTAAATATAAAAATTTAGAACGTGGAGTGACACTTTTATTGCAAGCAATGTCGTAGTTTTGCAAATTATAAGTATTGATCCTTCTTACATTTACAGTCTTTCTTTTTCCCGCCAATTAAGTACAAATACAATACCTAATGTATTCAATATACAATACCTAATGTATTCAATAGATAAGGAAAGCAAGGGTCGGTTGCATTATATGGACTTATTTCTACTGCGAAAGAGTTTGTTCCTATTCACTTAGCACACAATTAATTTTTGGTCAAAATTTATAGACTCAAAAGAAGAAGGGTGGTCCTTTTTTTTAGTTGTAATAGTAACAACAATATAATCACATAAATTTATTAAGCATTTTAATGGTTTTAATGGTTAAGAACATGTGTTATCTTCCCTGAGGTCGCAGATTCAAAACCAATGAAAATAAGCAATTCCTTAAAAAAAACTAAAACACAATATAAAACTTTTTACCATAATTCATTTTAAAGTTGGATTTTTTTCTTTCAGTCCTTAAGCCATTGCTTTCCTAAATCCTCTTCCCAATGTAACACTTTTTTTTTCTCCTCAAAGAACCGGTAACGCAATGGCTATTTGAACTCCAATTCTCTCCTATTATCCCTTTTTAAAAAAGGAAAACTCTCCGCCGAAGAGGTTGCCTCTTCTCCATGAGGCAGATGCTAAACCCTAATTGTTTTAAAGAACCTTCAAATTCTATTTATAAATAATTTTCAACATTTCAAATATATGGTTATCCATTTCCCATAGAGCTCAGCTTAGCATTATGTAATAATGAGTAATAATAATAATTTTTTTTTCATATTTTAAATATATAATATTTTATAAACAAATTAATGGGTGCATATATATAATACTATAAAAACAATTTACTTTACGATAATTATACTTTTTATATATTTTATTGAAAAATAGAAATAGCAGGAACGATGTTACACCTACCTATATTTATTAAAAATTAAAAAAAAATTAAAAAAACAATATTTTTTATTTCAGAACCATTACCTAGTTTATTTGTCATTTTGAATTTTTCAAAAAAAAAATCAAACAAATTTAAAATAAACTTAGATATCACAATACATAAAATTCATGATATTTGAAATTCTTTATTCATTATCTTTAATTTTTTATAAATAACAATACGTCAAAAAGTAAGATATCAATGCATTTTTAAATATAATAAGTTAAATGTCCATACAATCAATCAAATCTTTAAAAAATAAGAATCTGTCAAAAAGTAAGATGTCAATGCATTTTTAAATATAGTAAGTAAAATGTCCATAAAATTAATCAAATCTGAAAATATTGAGTCAAGTGGGATGCATTTGTGAATATATGTGAATATAGTAAGTTCAATGTTATTAAAATTTCATTTGAAAAAATGAGTTAAATATTTTTTTTAAATATGTTAAATTTATTAAATATAATAAAAAATAAAATTTTACTTAATAAATAATTATATTTAAAAAATTAATAACTATAATTTAAAAATCTTAATTTAAACATTTTATGATATTAATAATTTTTTAATATAAAATCACAAACCTAAATAATATAATAAAAAATTATTTTATAAAATTACTTCATACATAATTACAAACCTCAACTCACATGAAAATGCCATTTTTTTTAACATTAAAAATAAACATTTTTTATATTAACAAATTCTTATAAATTATTTTACATATAATAACTTATTAAATGAAAAATTATTAAATGAAAAAAAAAAAATTCAAATAATTCAATGTTGCCAATTGCATACTTACGAAAATAGCCTCAATAAGTGCACTTATATTATCTTATTCTATTTGAACAACATGAATAACCTCATGTTTTTTAATAATTATAACCTTTTACTGTATGTTTATGTGACAATTGAGTTAATATTTTTCATGTTTAATTATTAAGATAAATCTGTACTACGAGAACCATATGGGTGACCACTTAATCAAAATTGATTATTTATTATTATTAATGAAGGGTACGGGTATTTATCTATTTAATCAAAATTGATTATTATGTTCCCGAGAGGGAATATATATGAATCGATTAGGTCAATTAATTTGACATGCATACTTAATTGTTTTAGTTTTCAAATGTTTTTAATATAGTTTGATTAAATTTTATTTTTTGAATTATTTAAATATTGATTTAACATAATTTCTATTGGTCTTTTGCAGGTGGCGTTTGCTTGGGTCTTTGTGCCCCAAGGCCCGGTGGCGTGATGGCGTAAGCAGTAGTAATGGCCTAAGCAGTAGCACTAGAATGTATTGGAAAATGGTTTTCATTTTTTTTTTGTGGAAGAGAATTCCTTACCCGAGGCCCAAGACACACTTCAAGTAAGACATAGTTATATATGTCTGTTAGCTGTCTTCATCTTGTCATTTTTTATACACGTTAAAATTTTAGGGTTTCAAGGCATTGAGATAGGAGCCCTGTGTACAAAGTGAGTAGGTGGAGTAATTATATCATGCCCATCCATCTGGTATCAATTCCCTATCAATCATCCATCTCATATCAATTTCGTATCAGGATATTAAACTGAGTGCCCCATAAAAACCTACATTTCTCGGTATGTGAAGTGCCGCCAGCATCTGCTTTGAGCGAGCTCTGCTATGGCAATGCACTGACAAAGAGTTATTGTAACAACTGGCCAACTATTTCCTTCTCCTTTAAGTATTCCCATGGACAAATTTTTTAATGACACTGACGAAGAGTTATTGTAACAACTGGCCAGCTATTTCCTTGTCCTTTCAGTATTCCCATGGACAAATTTTTTAATGACATTGACAGCAACATTTTATAGATGTTGTCAAAATCTTCATAGTTTTGAATTACAAAATAAATACAATTCTTTAATCTTACACCTTTTACATTGTAGGCTTTTTCAGGTTTGGAAAATTTCAAAGCTTTCAGTTTCTCGGATTTAATATTTATTTTACTTTTTAGACCTCAAAAAATCAAAGGATAAACATAAATTTTGAAACTTCATTTCACCATGAGCACTTGTAATCTAGATCGGAGATGGATTGTGTATATAGACTCTGAAAATAGTATTCTTGAAACGCAAAGTAAACTTTAAGTTTTATGTAATGAAAACGTGGAAATCAAGATTTAATGAATAAAAAAGTCATTAAGCTCTTTGTTAGTAATATTATAAAATATGGACATCATCTGTCACTAAATTTCCATTAAATCCCATAATATAGAGGAGAATTCTATATATAGAGGAGAATTCTCATAATATAGAGGAGAATTCTATATCCTCCTCTGGGATATAGAATTTATTTTGGGCGATGATTGTTTTCTAGCCATGCTTCCAGTTTATATCCGCGGCCTCTGCGCAAATCTAGGGAAAGCCTTTAAAATTTAATACCAGGACAACATTAGGAGAGGGAGCGGCTGCTTTTGCAATATTGTGAGCTACGTTCCTCTACATATTTATTTATTTATGCATTCTACGTTATGGGGTTGCATTCTACAGATTTGGCAGATGTTAAGAACTGTGATAGCTTTGATTTGATTGTTTTTTTTTTAATTTGATGCAATTTGAATTAGGGAGGGGAGCAGTTAAATTACTGTTCAAATTATGAATTTTAGTGTCAGTGGCTCGAAATCTCACACTTTTTTTTTGTGGCTAGCTGAAAATTCACATCTTTGCTATTTCTTGCCTACACTTCTGTCAAATCTTTGCTATTTCTTGCAGACACTTCTGTCAAATTTTTGTTATTTCTTACTGAAACTTTCATCCGTTTAGTAGTGTAAATTTCCAAATGCTGAAGTCTTCGAATCTTTCAAAACGATTGATTTAACACTTTACAGTTCTTGGTTAAAATTTAGATCATTATCTGAAAAATTTCTTTAATTATCTGAAAATTTTAAGGCGATCATTTCATCGGAAGGACTGTCAGCTTCCATTTCATAGTCTTGCACATTATTTTTTATGTAATGCAATTGTAATTTCTATGGCTTGCAGTGCACGACAAACTTAGCGACTGGTGTGCCGAAGTATATACAACCTCGTGGTGTGGCAAGTTTTGTGTTTCGTGGATGTCCTGCATCTTAAACATAATATATATATGTTCCATTTTTGGAAGTATGTCTGGGAGGTTGCTCGAGTTTGCAGTCGGTTTTGTGCATCCTGGATTCTACTTGTGGATGTGCTTATTGTTCTCATGAGATGTAAGTGTTTACTCCATATTCTAACCTTAATCATTATGCTGATATAAAGTGCCTTTACTTGTGCTTATCTTATGGGATAGTATAAAGCTTAAGGTTAAATAGTAATATGCTTGTAATCTAACCAATATAAGTTGTGTTTATCTTTTAAACCACTGCCCCTTTTGGCAGCTCCTTATTATATTAAACTTCATATTGCTCACTGTTCTTCAAATTTGGAGTTTGTTTCGAATAATAATCATGGTATCCTTCTAGATAAAACAACACGGCCACAATGAGAGAGGGGACGTGTTATTCAAAAGTTTTAATTATGAAATATTAATAGTGTATACATATTTATTGTTTTTTATGTTTTTGTAATACTTTTTTTCCAGCTCCAAGGATATAAATCTTTGAGCAACGATCACACCAAGCAGACACTTTTCATTTCCTCTAAACGGTTACAAAGTTAGGGTAACAACAAAACCAGGAGGCACTTAGCAGTTAAAACCCACAAGGTTTCGCTCTATGACTCCTTGGAAAAACCAAATATAGGAATGATCCGCATAGAAGAGAGCAGAGTGGTACTCTGCGGAAGAATTACTTCTTGACGGGGAATGAAAAGAAACTTGGAATATGTATACTCAAGCTTTGGACCTTAATGGTATACGTCTCACAGATGTACCTGATACTTTGCTTTGGGATTTCAATAAAAAAGATGGATCGATTTCGGTAGAAAGAGTTATGATTGTCTCGTGAACTCTTATGGGCCAATACTGGGGAATCGTGTATTATTATCACTTTGGACTAGATCCCTGCCACGCAAAATTGGATGTTTTACTTGGTTGGTGCTGAGAAATCGGATTCTCACTTGGGATAATCTCCAGAAAAGGGGTAAGCAGGGTCCTGGCATTTGTTTTTTATGTTTAAAAAATGAGGAGTCAGTCCTCCATCTCTTCTCTTGCTGTCCGATATGGATTAGCATTCGAGGGCTTATTAATGATCATCTCCAGCTTTATATTCCTCCTGAAGCTGATACAATAGCAAAGTTCTTGGATTTTTGGGTTTCTGTATACCCCCGTGGTTCTGTTCTTAGCTACATCCCTCATCATATTTATTGGGGCATCTGGAAAACATGTAATAAGGCTATTTTTGAGGGGGAAAAGGTGACAGTAATGGGTATCTACCATCAGATCTTGAATGTTGTACAACTGACTTCCTCTCGGCCTATCATTAAGGACAGCAAAAGAAAAAAGACAAGACAGATTGGTCCGGGTCCTTGTATGATTTATCCATGTGGATTTTTCGATGGTGCCTCTACTTCTTCTGCTGCAGGTGTTGGATATAGTCTGTTTCTCAATAAGAATCATCATCTAGATTTCACGCTGGGGGTCGGAAGTGGATCCAATACTAAGGTAGAACTATTGGGTTTATGGGCCCTTTTGCACACCTCCCAAATGATGGGAATTCCACTGGTCCATATTTTTGGTGACTCACAAGTCATCATCAACTGGGCCAAAGGTATCACTGTTCTCACCCAACTAGACCTCTTTCACTGGTGCAGGGAATCACAAAAACTTATTACAAGCTTCCATGATCTCTCTTTCAGTCACATCTATCGTGAACACAATCGGATTGCAGACAGTCTTTCAAAAATAGCTCTCACTCTTGATCCAGGTTTTGGCTGTTTTTCAGAATTTTTAGATGACCTTTTGGTCACTTATGACTCATTTCAGCTCTTTTAAGCAATGATTATCGGGAAGATTCTTCTCTCTTTGGTTACTTGCTGTGGCTTTTTTGGACCGCAGATCTGATCCCCTTGGTTCACGCTAGATAGGGCTGACTGATCTAGATCTTTTATATGATGAGACAGATTTCTGATGGGAATCTACACTTTCTATTGCATGCCACTCCCCCCGGCAGCGACTAGATGTGTTTCTCTCCGGAACAAACAATTTTCAGTATATTTTTTTGTGATGTAAACCTTTTTTGGGTGGGTGTTATCAATGCCCTTTGATTCCTAATAAGAATATCAAGGACAGGCTTTTTCTTCCTGAAAAAAAAATCTTTATTTTGTTATTATTTTTTATATTATTAATACAACCTACTTTTACGGTGATTTTAAATTATTAATATCAACATTTAGCACGAAATTTTTAAGTTATTTTATGCATAATAAGCATGGTATCCTCCAGATAAAACACGGCCACAACAATGAGAGAGGGGAGGACGTGTTATTCAAAAGTTTTAATTATTAAATATTAATAATGGATGCATAATCATTGATTTTTATGTTTTTGTAATATTTTTTTCTATATGAAATTTTATTTTAACAGCTAATTTCATATAAAAATAAATGTTTCTAATAATGAAAAAGTTATTTTATGTTGCTCTAATATAAAAAAAAACCAGTAACACAAGTCAATATACTTTATTTGTTGTTCAAAAATGAAGTGATAACAATCCTCATTACTGCAAAATTGCTAGTTTACTGTCAAGTTAAAGTGCAACTGCATTTGGCAATGTTGGGGACATTGCCACCACGTGGCTCTTGTTTTTTATTATTAATGAAGGGTACGGTTACCTTTGTAATAGCATACCATAGTTGTCTCTGCTTATTAGTATTTTTATGAAAAATACGTGTGAAACAATCTTAGCTTTTCGTATAGAAGTTGAGATGGAATCCATGCTGTAATTGAAGAAGTTTACATATTTTTATATAAAATTAATGAGAAATTTTCAGATGTAATAAGAAATACTAAACTCTATGCCCTAAATAATAAAAAATAAAAAATTATAATTATAATTTTTTTTTTAAATGTAAAACTATGAATTACAATCTATAACATTAAACTTTGTGATTATGTAATTAAATGTAATTATACAATTATTGTTGCCATAATCATGTAATGAAAACTCATTTACTATTAACACATTAACGCATTGGTAATATCAAATAGGTCTAAATGTCCATATGTCTACATCATATAGTCGATTCAAACAAACACTAAGCAAATGAGATACTTCATTATGTAAAAATAGAATTTCAATTTCTTAATTTCTTAAGGCCAAAATGTGGGTATTAATAGTTGTTGTAAGATAAAATTCCACTCTGACTTTCTATACGCCACCATCCTCCATTCAAAGAGATTGTCAAGCATAGGTTGATGGAATTTCGTTACATTATCATTATCTAGTGAGTTTGCTATCATCATCGTCGAATTCATCTAAATTCCAGATTTGGTTTCCAGGCATATAATAGGGTACAAGCACAAGAAGAGGTTCAAGCCGCTCTTGAGATTATGTGTTATCTAGACAGTGAACATGTCGATCTGATCCCCAAATCCCCTCAAACCTTCTTACGTTTGACCATGTGGGGAGTCAATTGCAGATTAACACAAAGAAGTCTTTATTTGTGAAGGGATTTTTGTGCATGCTTGCCTACACATCATTGTCAGGTGGGAGGGGACAGTGCAAGGATGATATGATGGTGCCACGAGAGCAGATGTGGAATGATGGCAATGAACCAATCAGAATGGGTAGATTTCCGGCACAAAAACCCTTCACAAATGTCAGATTGGGCAGACGTGGGATTGGATTCACAAATTTATGATATTGGAGATTCTTTTTGATGACAAGTTGTTTTGTTTTGTGTAGCCTTACATTTATGTATTCTAACAAAGATCAATTTGGCACGTTTTCCAATTGATTAAAATAGCTCTCGAAAAGACAGTTCGATTTCCTTTAGTCCATATAATTTTTGTTTATAAAGCGATATTTGTTCTGAGCAAAGTAAAGGAGAGATTCTCATGGATTTTTAATCCTAATATGTGTCTATATGGAATCACGGGGTCTTTACTTAGTGAAACCATGTCATAGTGCCTTCGTTCATGGGATATTAAATAATACCCTTAATTTCACTAGATATTGATAATTACTTACAAATATCCTTTAGTTGAGCCCCCTCCCAATACATATTTCTAGTTTAAAAACCCCTATTTTTACAANTACTAGAAACCTCTTTTTATACCCCCAATACCTATAAACCCCCCATACCCTATTCCCCCAATACATACAATATATTGACCTTATTTTTCACAATTAAAAACCCCCATTTATGAGTGAACGTGATAAGATATTGCTCAACAAGGTGAATCCCCGTGTATGAAATTCAATAAAAAAGTACAATACTAAACCTTCTTCCATTGAAAGAATATTCAAATTGATCCAATTCAAATGATGAGGAGTTTTGCAACACAAAGATGCCTCCAATCATGCCACTTAATCACATTGTGAGAAAACACACGTTAGTTTTCAATGATGATCCATTGACTACCACCAGACACGCACAAGCATAGGCACATTGGTCAGCTTACAACGCACCAGCAGAGGCGCGAGTGATGCTTTCTCATAATTATATCTGTACACCAACAGGAGTGGGAGGATCGGTTTCTCAAAAACATTTCAGTCCAGTAGCAACAATTAGTGATGGGTTCTCATAATTATTTCAGTCCACCAACAGCAGGAGTGATGGGTTCTGATGAGATCAACATAACATAACAATTAGTGATGGGTTCTCATAATTATTTCAGTCCACCATCAGCAGGAGTGATGGGTTCTGATGAGATCAATGGCAGTGTCAGTTGCTCCACCCAATACTCAAGTTTCAATTCCTTCTCTAATGGAAGAGTTTGTTACAACTTATGTGATTACCCCTGTAGCTTATGTGAATACCCTTGCTGCCTGCCCCTGCAGCTTCAACTCTTAGAACTCAGGTGCATCGTTAATCTCATGCACGGAAAGGGAGGTTGACGGTCGATAAGGTGGAGACGTGGCGTACATTGATTTGTCTAAGGGATGATGAATGTGTTCCAGAAACCCACCCTCAGATATAAAATTCCTTCGATGTAAAAATAAGGATGCACCTTGAATGAAACCATGATATGAAATATATTTAAACTAGCTCATTCTTGTTAGAAATGTGGATCCATAAAAAGCATAGAATCGAGTGGGTAAAATAAATTCCATTATCCTGATAATAGAAAAAAACTCGAAGAGTTCTAAAGATCAAATCTCATGGATACCCTAGCCCTATTAAAAATATAAAAGTTCGAGTTCAAATCTCAACATAGATCAAACAAAAGAAATTACCCATCAATTAAACAAACACACACAAGGTCGCATCAAGTCCACATTAGTTATAAATCAGATGACTTCAGAAATTTTAAACAAATAAAAAGTGACAAGCTATAGCGTCTATTCCAAATTAGATTGAAATCAAATGGCTTCAATAACAAAATTGAATTTGAAGAAATAAAACATATATTCAACTAATCTCAAACCTTTGTAGAAATAAATAGTGAGCATAGATAGAGGCATAGGCCTTGTCATCTATCAAGACTAATATCAACACAATTTAATGACCATCTTCTTCCTTTGAGATGCAATTACTGAATGTGAATGCAGAGTCCTAATGTTCTTGGATGGAGTCGAATTGCATACCTCCATAGTTTTAAAAACTAAAGAACGATAATCGAGCAATGTTTGGTATAGTAGAATTAATGCTTACAATAAATAAGAACCTCATTTTGCAATGGAAAACTATATGTACATGAAAGAATATCATCAAACAACACCACATATGTTGATAGATTTCAAAAGGAAGTTTGCCTGTGGCATCCATTTTACAATGTCCAAATGTGTTTCCCCTGTATGCTATTAAAACTACAAAGAAAATAATCATCAAATGATTCCTAACAGAATAAACATGTTATTCCCCTCATAAACCTCTAATATATTCACAAAGAGACTACTCCTACAGCTGCTTGTATTCCCATATATCACTCTCTCCATTCCTTCTACAACAAGGAAAGAATTTATTAACTTAGGAATAAATAACAATTTTACTTTAATTTCAAGAAATACAGTAAGGTATACAGAATGAGTAGCACAACTAAGTTTTGTGAAAGAGAACAAAAAGCCTTACCAATACATTTAGGATGCCTTCTGTAGGACCAGGTGCTTTTTCATCCTTGTCATCTACATGATGTTTAATTTAGCAAAGCTTCGGGATATTCAAGCTGGAAAGAACCTCACTGTGAAATAAGGTTGAAGGAGGAAGAAAAAATTTAGTGCACAATGATCAAACAATCATGGTGAAATTAAACAACCAAGAGGATATACAATCGTCAGATCCATATTCGACATCATTCACCACCTTCAGATCTATATACAACCTTTGATTCTGATTGTGATTCTTATCAATTCGAACCTACCTTGTTCACCGCCCCGTCTAGCCCCATGGTTGGTGCACCTCCTAACCCCTTTTAGGGTGGTACGGTTGATAGAAGTCTTGTGTCAGTTCTACCCATCATTCTAGGTATCCATTCCATTGTACTTATAGGTCCTGATCCTAGTGGGCCCCTTTCCACCGCACACACTATTGTTGGTCCGCTACCCACTAGTGGTACCCCCAATCAATCCACTGTGGTTCCTACCATACCACCATTCATGCATGGGGGAATTGGCCCTTCTACCACTATTCTAGATATTCCTACCATTCTAATGACTACTTCTATTGTCGGAAGTCAGCCTTACCAACCCCCATTTACCCATGGGAACTGCATTCCCACTGGCCCCGACACCATTGTTTGCTCTTTCCAATCCAGTCTATGTTCTAGTTTACCATTCATGGCTAGTCTCAACCTGCCTAATTCAGCACGGTTGAAAAATGACCCCATTCATTATAACCCATTATGGCCTCCCATGCCTACCAAACTACCTTCAGACATCCCTAAGTTTGAAGGAAAGGCGAGAGAAGACCCCAAAACCACATCATGGCATTCCACTTATGGTGTTCCCCTAACAACATAATGGATGATTCTATCTGATTGTAAATATTCCAGTGCACACTTACAAGTGTTGCGTCCAAATGGTATATCGAACTACCGCATGCCACTTACCCGAAATTTTCCTTGTTCGCCTCGATGTGTCTCCAATACTTCTAGTTACCCATTCGTTATGATGAGGGTGTGGAAATCCTATTATCATGTAGACAGAACATTGCTACCTATATCATGGATCATATCCATGAATGACATCGTTGCCGTAGCTTATGTAAAATTCAGTTAGATGATAGGATTTTCCTAGATTCATTTCTTAAAACCTTGCTCCCCCCACCACCAACGAAGTTGCACCTGAGCGCCCAAAAACCAAGGAGGAATATATTCGCAAGGCATAACAGTTCGATCTCAACTATGCCCAATCAGAGTATTTGTATGCCATCATACCTGATGCTCCCTATGTTGGATCCTCGCGTCGAGATACGTCGGGGGAATTCCATGTTGTTGATGGAGTCATTGGCTATATTACTTAGCATCCTCACATTTACATGACCTCTTCTTTGATGCCACCTTGTTCTGGTACCACCCCTAGTGTTTCCCAACTAGGTTACACCCTTTATTTTTCACTCGTAATAGCTCAGTCTGGATCTACACCTTCCTATGTGTCTCCCACACTAGTTATCACATTCATAGACTGAATTGCTTGGCACCTATGTGTAGTGGCAAGACGATAGGATTTACAACCCCTCCAGATTATCCTTCCTATTACCCACCACCTGTGTAACCAACACCTGCTCTGACCCCGACTCCTCCTGCTCCTCAAGGATAGGTCTACGCTCAGCAGAACCTCCCTAATAAACTCGGCCCCAACAACCAACAAGGGCAGGGAAGATGATATATAGGTAGGAATTAGGGAAACAACCAACCTCAAGGAGGTGGAAAACAACCCAACCCTTGGAACAACATAAGAGCTAATCCCCCCACACAGAATCCCCAACGTCCCCTTAGACCTGGGAAGAACACTCAATTGAGGGCTAACCATCTGTGCGCTATTTGTAACACTTACAACCATTATACACATCAGTTTCGCCATATGAATCGAGTATTCCATTTACTACAAACCGATAATCAACGTGACCCCAACGCGGCTACTCTGGCTCAGAAAAAACCCACCACCATCGGGTCCTCCACCTATGGTCTTGTTGAACCCCTTACCAAATCAAGGAATGGTTTCAACCTATCCCTTAGTACGACAAACCCATGCACCCACTCCTGTGATTCCACCGATTCATCCTGGTGTCCATCATGTTATGACGTTATCGTTTAATGTCAACTTATAGAATCGACAAAACCCCTATTCCTCCATCACATAAACCATTAATCCGTTCGTGAAATATACCTCCACCGCTCTCTATATGTCTTTACATTTGTCGAGAACCCCCCATGGACGGTACTGTCAAAGTCCCACAGTTCCCTTTGCTTCATGTCGCAAAGAATCCCACTGCCAGATCCACGCTTAAATATAGTATAGTCGATGACTTGGCCCAGCCTCCCTCAGCCATGTCCACTCTGGAAGTTCTCAAAACTTGTCCTTTGTGATGCAAAGAATTGTTAACCATGTTAGGTGACGTTAATCCCTTTGATTCCCTGTTGATCACTTTCGACATGGATCAAGAAGAACCCTGGATGCCATCATTCGTTGCCTTCCAAGTTCTGGTCATGATCTAGAATTTGGTCATTCATCGATGCATCATCGATTAGGGGGAATCCACCTATGTTATGTCATCCTTTATTTGGAATAAACTTGGATCCCTAACCCTTCAATCTTCCTCCACCACCCTTCGCACCTACGATGGTTGTGTTGCTCAAACCCAGTGTGTCCTCATGAATGTCCCTGTTGAATTCGTTGAAAAAATTGTGTTGATTGAAATTTATTGACATTGAGGTTCTCAACGCCCAACTTGATTACAACCTCTTTATAGGACGTACATATATGTATGTAATACAAGCCATTTCCTATACTGTCTTTCAACTCCTGATGTTCCCCCATGATGGGAAGTTCATGACCATCGACCAACTAACGTATTATGATCCAAAGGGACCGGACACACCATAACACATTCTCCCTACTATCAACACTACCATTGACAGGGTGTCCATACATTCCCTTTCTATCGTTGGCCTAGGATTATTTTCCAACGCTCCTTTGGAAGACACCCTTTTGTCCTTACCACCTCCTCCTTTGCCGAATGATATATCATATTTTTGCACTATCTCTTTCGGTAACTTTCCAACCTCCTCATAACCTCATTCGCGACCTCAACCACAGACCTCGAGAAATTATTGGGGTTCATTCCCTGTACACATGATCCCCTTCCGTTTTCCACCTTTTGGCATTGTGAGTAAGCCAGTCATGGCTATTCTCAACCTACTTGGCTTCAATTTGGGTATTCTTGTGTGGTACCTAGATACACCTACCCCTCCCCTGACTCCTCAGATCATGTTGACTCCCGTCCAACCTATTGATACAATGTCACACCCACCTCTTGGTACACAAATGGTTGCTTCTATCTCTACTTCTACCCCCCCTCTTCCCATGAAGACTAGAGGCAAGACGCCGAAAATGACGATAGAACCACGTCGTCCTCCTACATGTGCTTTTTGCGATGTCCAAGGCCATTTGACACAAAACTGTTCTGATTTGCCTATCCTTCACCTCCAAATGTGCACTGTAGTCGAGACCAATGATGCTTTAGTTGTCAACATACCAACCATACCTACAATTAAGAACAAATCACTCTAAACCAACCACCCATGTGCAGTTTGTGGCTTATATGGCCATTATTCACACCATTTCACAAAATTTCCTGAGTATCAGTCTCTCCTCAATGACCTTTGCAAGCACTCTCATAAATCTGAAATCACTATCCTTAAGGAGATCCACCCTTTGGCCTCTTCCTCAGACACCACTAACACCCTTTACATGATCTCTAGCTCCAGTAGTCTCTCCCTCTCCTCGGTCGTAGAAGATTCATCCAATATATCCACACGCTACTTTCATAATGACGAGGAGATCCTTGAATCTCTTTCGACTCCTAAATATCCTTGGGATTATTTTCACCATCGATCCTTCTTCATTGTCAGATCAATTCTTTGTCGAAGAGAAAGGCTTCATCCATGGAAGTGTCGAATGGTTTAGAAACCTAATTCTGGCACCCAAAGCCTTTAAAGAAGGTAACATGGCCAAGATTTCACCAACCATTAAACTCGATATATAAACCACGCACATGATAGTTGAGGATATTACCCTTGGTGCGTCTTTCTCCCCTAAAGAAGTCACTTCATATAAAACACTTTTTTCAGGAATTTTTTGATATCTTTGCTTGGTCCTATGCCGAGATGCATAGGATTGATCCCTCGATCATTGAACATTGCATAGATACATGGTATGATGTTTCCCCCATTTTCCAATAGCAATGACCCATTCACCCGTCAAAGGCCCCTGATATCAAAGCTGAGATTTAGAAACTATGGAAAGCAGGATTCATATACCCCATAGCGTATACCACTTGGGTTTCCACTCCTGTTCCTGTCAATAAAAAAAGGGTACCATTCATGTCTGCAGTGAATTCTATAGCTTGAATTTGGATTGTCCCAAAGACAACTTCCCCACTCCATTCATTTACCAGATCATTGATGCTTGTGTCAACCATGAAGTCTTTTTGTTCATGGATGGTTTTTACGGTTATAACCAAATTCAGATCTGCAAAGAAGATCAGTACAAAGCCACTTTCACTACCCCTTGGGGAACGTATGTGTATTGTGTCATGTCGTTTGGCCTAAAAACATATGGAGACACGTTTCAGTGGGCCATGAAATTTTGCTTTTGCAACCTCATTCACATTATCCTGGTCTATTTAGACGACCTCATAGCTCGATCTCGAAAGTGTTCTCAACATTTGGATGAATTATGATAAGTATTCCTGTGATGTTGCAAATATAACGTCTGCTTGAACCCCCTCAAGTGTGTGTTTTGTGTCACAACCATTCTCTTACTAGGATTAATTGTTTCTCACAAATGTATTTTCATGGATCCTCTAAAGGTTCAATCCATCCTAAATATTCCTCCCCCATGTACTCTCTACGCAAATTGCAGAGCATCTAAGGAAAAGACAATTTTCTTTGCTAGTTTATTCTGGACTATGTGACGAAATTCCATGGATTCTTACACTTGCTCCATACCAACATTGATTTTGTATGGGATGAGCATGCACAAGCCTCTTTCAATGCATTGAAACAAGATCTGACTTTTGCTCCATTGTTGTCTCCTCTGGAATTCACCAAGGAGTTTATCCTCTATGTGTCGGTATCTGAAAATGCTATCGTTAGAGTCTTAGTCCAAGAAGACAATGCTCGTCAAGAGAATATGATCTATTACGTAAGTCAAAAAATTTCTGTACCACTGTTATTTTACTCCCATGAAGAGAAGATGGCCCTCGCCGTCATCTTTTCGGTACATAAGCTATGCCACTACATTCTCTTGAGACGAACTCAAGTTGTGGCCAATTCCAACCCCATGCATTATCTCTTGATCCGCCACCTTGTCTAAGGTTGTGCTGCCAAAAGGATCGTCATTCTACAAGAGTACGACCTAGAGTTCGTCACACCAAAAAGCACTAAATATTTGGTGTTAGCTTCCTTGACAGCAAACTTCCCATCATCGTCTACGTCACCCCCTATCACAATCAATCTTCTCGATGAATCCTTAATATTCATTTTTATAGAATACCCATGATATGGGGGAATCCTCCTTTACTTGCGCACGTAAAAATTCAGGCCCCATTTAAGCCATGAAGATCGTCGTTGCATCCGGCACCAAGATGCTCGATATCTCCTTATCGGTGATGTCTTGTACTGCTGTGGTGTGGCCACTATATTACGTCGTTTCCTCACCCACAATGAAGTCGAACAAGTCCTAAAATATTGTCATAGTGGAGCCTGCGATGGCCACTTCTCTAGGTTGGATACCGCTCAAAATATACTCCGTACCGGTTATTTCTATCCCACCATCTTTGTTGATTGCATCCATGCAGTTAAACACTGCCACAATTTCCAACTCTTTACCCCAAAGGCAAGGACACCTCTCGCACTGCTATATCATGTCATCATAGTCGGTCCCTTTTGCAAATGGGTGATTGAATTCATGACCTGTAACCCTCCTTCGGCCACCAACCATAAATACATTATTGTGGGTTTTTATTACTTTACCAAGTGGGACGAGGCCATGCCTACCTTCACTTGTAAGGCTGATACTGTGGCACTCTTCTTTTTTAACCACGTTATAGCTCATTTTGGTGTCCCCCTCCAACTAGTCTCATACCATGGTTGTCACTTCGAGGATGTTGTTTGGACGAATCTCTCTACCATGTTGAAATTTGAACACCAGTATTCCTCTCCTTATTACCCTTAGGGAAATGGCCAAGTTGAGGCGGTCAACAAGATCCTCAAAACCATGCTCCAACGAATGGTGAAAAAACACAAGTTAAAATGGAACCACTTGTTCTTTTCCACCCTCTGGGCCTACTAGACATCGACTAAAACAACCACCGTTTTTACCCCATTTCACTTAGTCAATGGTGTGGAATTAGTTCAACCCATTGAATGCTAGATTCTGTCACTCTGCCTTGCCATCGAGCTTTTACTTGATACTTCACCGTTAGAAAAATGCCTAATTATGCTTGAACAAACCAATGAATACCATCGTTCTTCTCTCCAAATGATTGAAGCAGCTAAGACTCGGTTGAAGTCCCACTATGACTCCCACATCCACCCATGCACCTTTAGCGAGGGAGACTTAGTCCTCATTTATGACCAATCCCATGATAAGACTGGAAAAGGGAAGTTCAAATCCATGTGGTATGGCCCTTATGTCATCCATTGATGTCTTTGAAAGGGGTTATATATCCTCTCCAACTCTTACAGTCGTCTCATGAAGAATCCCCGCAATGGGACCTACCTCAAGAGGTTCTATGCCTTAAGTTGCTTACCATGAGTACCCTTATATCATAGTTTTTATTTCTTGTTTTACATCACTTTTACCATGAGTCTCACAGTTTTTTTCCTTGGTTTCTCGAGATGTATCTTACCTCGCCTTGCTATGTTGGTTTCGCTAATGCCACAAGTAGATGGTCTCCTAATCTCACCACGGTTGCGTGGGTCATTTATTCCTTGTCACATGAGTTTATCCATATCAACGAAATGTGTGTTGGTTTTGCTACCAACAACCAAGATGAGTATGACAGTGTCACTAGTCTTGTGATCACCCTCCTTCACTTGGATATTCATCACCTTGATGTCTTCCTAGCCTCCCACCTTCTTGTCTCCTAGTTGAATAACTGCTATCGGGTACATGATCAGTGCATCTTTAGAAATTTCCTGCACAGTAGACACTTTGTTATACATTTCAAATCCTATTCATTCATGAATGTTCCAAGAAGTATCAATAGTGGAACAGAACAAATGGCTACTGACATTCTAGAGTGGCACAACAATCATCACAAATAGGAAATACACTACATCACGCATCATCATATAGTCATGCATACATATGTCATATACATCATATAGGCATAATCATAAAAAGAGACTTATAAAAACCTATAAAAATACAAAAAGTGCATCCACGTGCATATATATCATAAATATCATGTTCAATACAAAATGAGAAGCTCCACATTCTTTCTCATTCGATCATATACATGATACAAAAAAACCCATGCTCAAATGCATTCAGAAAAGAATCACATGCTGCTAGTCTAAGTCATCCTCCTCTGACTCAATGTCCTCCTCAGTGTCCTCCTCATTGGAGCTCTCCTCCTCCATTTACACGTCACCTTGTGCTTCCACTCTAACATACTCAACAACAACCGCAATCCTCCTCATGAGAGAGATCCACTCCGGAGGAGCCCTGTAGCATGCAGTGTGTTAGAATTGTTGTTCCATTTAGATCATCAAGCAATGAGTCCAAATTATTATTATGCAATGAAACAGGAATGACAATATACATTGAACAAATAAAATCTCATAGGAAACAGATGAGTATAGCTCATCTAATTATAATATCATGTTCATTAAAGAATCTGGTGTTACAATAGTGTTACATAAGGAAGAATTCGAATTCATTAGGGATGAATTTGAATATACCAACTGAATATAATTGTATCTGACTACATGGATAACTAAATATGTATAAATCACTATCGGAGTCCAACAGTCTAACTCTAGATTTCTAATCCAGTCAAATAATCAGTTCTAATCAGTCTAATCAGTCTAATTGCAAGTGGTAGGTGAGAAAAGGAGCCTTCCCACCTGCATCCATGCATAATTGGTGCTAACTGAACTGAAAGTGAAATAACTAAACGTAAATGAATAATAACTAAGATTAACTAGTTACCAACTCCCAACAACTGAAGGAGGTTGGTGCCGAGATTCCCAGTGGCTCCTAAAATGTAGGGATAGGCCTAGGAGGCTCCTACACTGATGCATGCAAGTGCAATCAGTCTCAGTTAGTCTCTATTGATGTTCCCCACACTCTAGTGACTGGTACATGTGGACCCATTAGGTGGGGTGGACCCAATGGTACTAGTGGACCCAATAATTAATAAAATACTCCTAAGTTAGGCTAAAATATTCTAATAGACAGTTTGGTGAAGGGAGTATTATAAATCCTAACACCCCCTGAATCCTAACTTGGACAACTATGGGACTTGGAAACAAGGCCATAAGTCACCTATATAAAATATTAAAGATAAAAAATGTTGCTTAATAAAACAAGGAAATAGGGGAAAACCTCATGGGAAAAAATGCCCCTCAAGATAAGCAGGAATCAAGAAATACAAGTTTAAAAACTTGCAAAATATTTGTTGCAATTTGCAGCAGTACGCAATAGTAATGCATTTTTTCGGTTCTTTTGTGCAATAACATCCTGAATATTTGCATGTGAACCTCTAAATCCAAAAAAAAATGATTATGTTTAGAGGAATCTTCCTATTTGGAAGAAGACGAATATGCTCAACTAAATTAGAAATATAGACAACTGTTGGATGAAAACTGGACCCATGTAGAGCAACTGAAATCAATTGATAAGAGAGAAAAAGTTTTTGAGAATTTGAACCATGTGAGGAACACCCAAGCAAATGATATATTTCAGCCTTGAACATTGAACCATGTGAGGTAAAATCATCCCCAAGTGTTAGGATAAAGTGTCCAGGTGAATGCAGAATGTCTCCATCTTTACTAGTTCTATGAGGAGATGAGCATGTGATCAAATAGATAGGTAGAGAATCCCTGTGACTGTGGAGATAGAATGCTTGAGCTCCATAATATGATATAGCTTCACAAATAATTAATGATTCATAAAATATAATATCGGCAAACTCATAAGAGGAAACTAACATCAAATCCACAGCAGCAAGTTTGAAGAAGGCTTGTGGTACTTGATTTGTCACACCAAAATTGATGAGACCAACTACAAGCATGAATGAAGGCTCTTGGAACTTAAAAATTGAACCAAATAAATTCATATCAGATCCAAATAATATCATATCAGATCCAAAAGTGTTGAATGAAATCAAATCCCCAGCAACAATTTTGAAGGAGACTTATTGTACTTGATTTTTCACACCAAAATTGATGAGAGCAGCTACAAGCATTACTAAAATATCTTGAAACTTAAAATATGAACCAAATAATGTCAGATCGGATACAAATAAGATCATATCATATCCAAATAGGTTCATATCATATCCAAGAGTGTGCTCCACCGAGATGGTAGATGCACAATTTTCTCCTCCAAAATTATGAAAATTGGTGCATGCAATCATGTAGGAATTTACTGGAAGCTCTAGATAAATGAGATTTAATGGATCACTCCTACAATCTGATATTATTTCCAAAATATCCATGGTATTACTTATCTACAGACCATAAACATCATTAGAGATAGAGAAATCAAATTCCTCTTCCTTTTCTAAAACAATCAAAGGTAAACTATGCACATAATTTAAAATAGAAGAATCACTGGAGAATTTTTGCAAAGAATGGAAGGACAGTTTTTCTTAAAAAACAGAGATTTGTATGCCTTATTCTAGATCAGCCATGTGAGGAGATGATATATCATAGATATCATACACCTCCAAAGAAGCAGGAGAAGGAGTCACTTCAAGGAGACTTTATTCAATTTGAATTGACTGTGTGGAAAATTATGCTTCTTCTTCATTTTCAACATTTTTCTTTGTTGTAGGAGAGGGAATGAATTCATCATGTTGGATTTTATCTAAACCTCTCTCAACAGCTGGGATTTTAGATTAATCTCCCATATGACTTCTATTTCCTCCTGATAGAGGTAAAGTGATGGAGGATTCCCTAGAGGCACCCATATGGTTGGATGCTCCAGCATCTATCAAATAATCCTTCGACAGAGTGAGGCTTGCATGCAAGGCATGGAATATCTCATGTTCTTAGTTTTCTCTTCATCATTAGACATATCTACACTTTGTGGAAGGGAAATATTGTTCATACACATAGATCTTTCAACTGGTCAAGGGTCTTCTTCATACACGAGTCTTCTGGATGAAAACCCCTCATACAATAGGGACACTTTTTCTTTTCAAATATTTTCTTCTTCTTGGGGCCCGAAGCTCCTTCAAAAGTCTTCTGATTCGCTTTCAGCTTCGAATTAGCTTCTTTAGGCTCCTTCCCCTTATATTTCCATTTAGTTTGTACTTTGGTAGAGTCTGTCATTAGGAGGGCTTGATCTTTGGAAGTCTTGATGACTCCCATCTGGATCAACTTCTCTTGCTACTATATTAAGGACTTAGCAAAGGAATCGAGTGAGGGCATATTCCAATTGGGAATGGAAGATCTTTAGAAATGGAATATTGAGACAAATATAGAATACTTAGAGGCTAGTTTGTTGAGTATGGAGAGCACATGATGCTCATCCTTTCTTTCTATTCCACACTGTCTGCATTGAAGTGCAAGAAACTTGAATTTAGTAAAGAATTGTTGGATGGTATTGAAACTGATGGGATATAAGGCTATCAACTTGTTCTCAAAATGTGTCCCCGAAGCTCATCTTGCTTTCCAAACAATAATTCAAGCTTCTCCCAATCTTCCTTGGGAGTCCTCAAACATTCAAGGTGAAAGAGGATATCTCTGTATATGTGAGTACATAGATAACTGAAAGCTTCATCTAAGTGGTTCATAAACTTGATTTTCTCAGCTAGATGATGGGGCTTGACCTCCCTTCCAAGTATTATCTTGAAGTATCCCTTTTTGTGCAAGGACAACTGCATATCTTCCCTCCAATCAACATAATTGCAGGTTGTTAGGATCCGAGGTGTGGAGGGTTGAGAATTATTAATTCTCCTACTGGAAAAGACAATATCTTCACACAAGCTACATAGCACCTATAGAAATTTCACTGCAAAACCAAAATCATTTGAACTATGTTACAATCAAGCCTTCCCTCTCAACATGAAAAATTTCTCAGTGTCTGTCACGCCCACACCGCCACTTTGAATAAATGTATAGGAAGCAAGGGTCTCTTTGGGGGACTTCTGTGGAAACCCGGCTGCTTCTGGTGTTCAATGGATAGTAGACGAACTTGAAGCTTGCTTGAAATGGCTTTGATACCATGTTAGAATTGTTGTGCCATTTGTATAATCAAGCAATGAGTCCAAATTATTATTATGCTATGAAAGAGGAATGACAATCCACACTGAATAGATCAAATCTCATAGGAAATAGATGAGTATAGCTCAGATAATTACAGTATCATTATCATTAAAGAATCCGGTGTTACAATAGTGTTACATAAGGAAGAATTTGAATTCATTAGGGATGAATTCGAATCTACCATCTGAATCTAACTGTATCTGACTGCATCACTAACTAAAGATGTCTAAATCACTATTGAAGTCCAACAGTCTAACTCCAAATGCCTAATCCAATCAAACAATTAGCTATAATCAGTCTAACGAGTCTAACTGCGAGTGGTAGGTGAGAAAATGCACCTTCCCACATGCAGCCATGCATAACTGGCCCTAACTGAACTGAAAGTGAACTAACTGAATGTAACTAAAGAATAACTATGCTTAAATAGTTACCAACTCCTAGCAACTAAAGGAGGTTGGTACCGGGACTCCCAATAGCTCCTAAAATGTAGGGATTGGCCTAGGAGGCACCTAAACTGATGCATGCAAGTGCAGTTAGTATCAGTTAGCCTCTATCGGTTTTCACCAAACTCTAGTGACTGGTACATGTGGCCCCATTATGTAAAGTGGACCCAATGTTACTAGTGGACCCAATAATTAATAAAAGACTCCTAAGTTAGGCTAGAATAATCTAATAGACAAGTTAGTCAAGGGAGGATTATAAATCATAACATGGTGATTAGATATTCGTCTAGGTACTTCCACCCGTCCTTGGTGAACTCCTTCAGTAGCCTCTCCATGTCCAGCTGCAGTGTGTCCAATGTTGCACTCTACCGCCTTCTTCGCTCGTGAGCGGGTCGATCTAAACTCTCCACCCTGCCCTACGTCACTAGTACCCCACTGGAGGGTGCGGTCCCATGTCTGCACATGCACACAGTATGTCATCAGTATCTATCACACACATGATATAACTATCAATATGATAGTAAACTATATATGACTGAAACAAAAAAGAGTCATGTATACATACCGTCTGGTTCCGAGACCTTCCCTAGAGGTCGAGGCATCTTTGGGTCTCCCCGGTAGTCCATCCTAACATATGGATAGTCCTCTATGAGGATCGGAAGCTACCGCCACTATGAAAAAATATCTCAGGTTAAGAAGCATCCCACCAAGTTTCCTTCCTATATGATCATCATCTCGCACCATATCCTCATGCGAGGCTCGTGAGGCCCCCCCTCACACACCATGAGATGCGGTCACAGTGTAGGTAGTTGCTTAAAGGAAAATGATCACAAAAAGGAGGGGAAACAAAAATCCCCACCTACTAAGCTAACTTGGTCCAGACCATGTCGAACTGATGTCAAAAACACCTTGGCCCACCCACAGTAAGTTTCCCTTAGTACACTTTCGACCATCAACAACTGGTCACCTGAGATCTTGTTCAACCCCTTCGATCCGAGTATGCACAACTCCATCATTACCACGGCTCGAGTCTCCAAAATCTTGATGTCACACACCAATATGTATGATGTATGCATATACGCTGAGGCATAGCAATACCTGGTGCATAGGTCATCCATCAACACCCCCCTCAGGAGCTTTGGTGAGGTATCACCGATCACTCCCAAAAGTGGGAGGCCATTCAGAAAATACACATCTCAAAGGGTGATATCTAGTTTCTCACCCTGGATGATGAAACACTCTTAGTCTTGATCCCAAAAACTCACTAGCTTTTTCAGCATTAGTTTGTTGAACAAATTAAGGGGATATGGAAGAACTTCAGTAACCCACACCGGGTGAGCATATCATGTACTGATCCATCATCCTCCACATAATCTTTGAGATCCTCGATGTCTCACTCTCTCCACCCAACTCAAGGAATATTGCACATTCACAAAGTCCTTGTCAGTCACATTTTCACAAAAATTCCCATTCTGTGCTAGGTCACACCTGTCAAGCCTTTTTGTGCAACCCAAGTCACAAAAAAATGCTTGACAGGTGTACTTGGGTCGCTCCTATCTCCTGAATAGGTGTGACCTAGGTCATTCTTGTCTCCCTAAAAGGTGTTACCGGGTCACACATGTATTCCTGATAAGTGGGATCTATCTCGCACATTTTCCATCAAAAAGTGTGACCCAACCTCAAGAACCCTTCGGGCTTAGCCATGGCCCCCAGAATGAGAAAAAACCAAAAGAAAACCATTGAAATTAATGGGATCAGTGAGATATCTTACCTACAAGTCACATATCAGAAAACTAGTGGTCCAATCGAAAAAAATCAATAGCTGTGCTTTGGGTCCCTCCAATCCAAATCAACACTGCATAGTGAAAATGACATGTGTCATGTGCTCCCATATTTATAGGCCTCCATTTGGTCAACATTTTTCTTCCGTGCACCACAGAGTCATCTGACATCCATTTTTCACACTGTTCTCACCACCGTGATCGGTTTTCTGTCCTCTATACAATGATGAGACCCACATCTCATGCTCTCCCTATGATTTTCCAGGCCATTTCCTGGAGTCACTTCGATTTGCATGCCACAACACCAATCAAACCTTGTATGTATTGGCATGTTCATGAGCCATCCACTCTATCCATACTGCAAACTTAGCCTTATTTTACCTCCATCCATTGTCTTGCAAGGAGGCCCCACTAGTGTTCCATTGCTATTCATATTAACCATGTTCACAACATCACCCTTTTTGGTACATCAAACACTTCCTCCTTGTGTAACTGGCTATTATAGAGTTTCTATTAAGCTCTTTTATGACTCCTAAAATAATGAAAATATTATCGAGAAAACTTTCTTCCTTTCATGCTCGTTAAAGTATTTGAAAGGGCATCTATGTGGACTCATTTGTCTCCTTTTTTGGACTACGTAGACTATTTAAAGAAAAGGACCACCTGGAACCTTCCAACTAGGAACGTTTCCCTTTGTATCCTTTTATGCTTTGTCATACATTGATGCTATAACTTACAAAAAATATCATATGGGTTGTATTTAATCTCTTTTCCATCCCTCTCATAAATAAAATATTGTCGAGCAAACTTGGTTTTGTTCATGCTCATAAAATATTGTCGAGCAAACTTGGTTTCGTTCACGCTTGAAAGAGAACCAAAATGTTCACCTAGTTCAATGAGATTCTTACGTGATTCACCTTAACAATAGGAGGATTCTCGACAAAATACAACTCCAACAAAATCATTCCATTCAAGGTACAAATGAACTTGGACATACCGAATCGAGAAGGAAATACTGACACATAATCTGTAGAAAATTGGGGATAACAACTATAATCCTATTACTCTATGAAAGAACTCTCAAAATATGAAAATATCACCATTTCATCCTTAAAGATGTTGACCTTTATGCACTGCTGGTGGGATAAACTATCGACAAAGATGGAGAAAGAAGGAGACCCAATAGAGACATGGGAGAAATTTGTCGAGTACATCCGAAAAAAGTTCTACCCACCTAAGTACATTGAGCAACAGTATAATAAGTGGAAAAAACAAAGGCAATGGAAACACCAGTCTGTGCAGAGTTACACCGACGAGTTCTATCGACTAATGGCTAGACTTGGCATTTAAGAAGAAGAGAAATTGCTTGTTTTGAAGTACATAAATGGATTGTCCTCGTACATTCAGAAAGAAATAGAGTTTCTAACTATCAGTACACTTGCAGATTCCTTCCACTATGCCAATAAGCTTGAATCCAAAATGAAATGAAAATCACGCTTCTCGACTAATCTGACAGAATGAACATCAGACAAGAATTCACCATCCGACCCTGACAAGTCAAGACACCCTTCTTAGACAACCTAGACAAAGAAAGACCATGGAAAAAAGAACTCTCATAAAGACAAGAGGGAACATAGAAAACAACCACCTACTGGGAAATGGTGTGATTAACACAATTCATCATGGCATGATACCTCTGAATGCAAGGCTCTAAAGACACCTTTTATAAAAATTATCTACCTCTAACTTGCTCGAAAAAAACCTAGTATAATTTGAACCAGAAGAATTGACCATTTTGACATCGACATCGACCACTCCAACAACCTCGACTATCATCAACGAGGAGGAATGAGAGAGCCTATTCCATAGACAGATATGGGTTCAAAACGATCAATTTCATTTGATTTTGGATAATGGCAGCCATAAGAACTTTCTTTCTGAATATCTCGTGAAGAAATTAGGCATTTTCACCACTCCACATCCTCGACCTTATAATATCGGTCGGATGAAGGATGGACAGGACATGAATATCACCTGAAAACTCACCTACTTCATTAAGCCTTTTGAATATAAAGTACTACGTGATGTGGCACCACTTTTCATAGCCAACGCCTTATTTGGGAAAACTTACATATGGGATCAACAAGGGAGTTATCAGTCACAGACTTAGAATGTGATTTTCAAGATACAAAACCAATGGTATGGTATACCAAAGCGATGACCTACACCAATGGTTGAGATGATATTTGCTAAACAGACAAAGAAGCTAGTCAATCATGCTCAGAGATTCACATTGATCATAATTAAGCCTCAACATCCCAAAAAGCTTGCAACAACTAGTCAACTCACTGATCAGTGTAGCTCCCGATAGAAGCAGCAGATTGACACTATCCTTGATGAATACCAAAACATATTTCAAGATCTAGACAGAGTACCTATACATTTCTAGGTAAAACACTCCATCGAACTTGTTCCTAGTTCTTCATTACCTAACACATATGTTTACATAATATCCATTATCGAGAATGAAGATATTCACAAACAGATTCAAGATTTGATCAACAAAGGTCACATCCGAACCAACTCCTCTCATTGTGGAAGTCTAGTTGTCCTCATTCCAAATAAATACGGGACTTGGTACATGTGCATTGACTACCGGGCTCTAAATAATATTTCCATAAAGAATAAATATCCTCTGCTAAGGATAGATGAACTAAACGACTGTCATAAAGGTGTTAAATTCTTTACTAATCCCAACCTGAAATTGGGATATCATCAAATTTCAATCGAGCCCACCGATGTATGGAAAAATTATTTCAAAACCAAACAAGGATTGTTTGAATGGTTAGTCATTCCTTTCATCTTAACCAATCCACCCGCGACCTTCATGCGATGTATGGATGACATTCCTCCACCTTTCATCAACAAGTGTGTCATTGTCTATATAGATGATATCTTTATTTTCAGTCGATTATGGGAAGAACATGTCCGACAATCTCAAAAGATCCTCAACACTCTTTGAAAACATCGACTCTATTTGAACATGGTCAAATGAACATTTGCGATGAATAACATCAAATATTTGGTGTATGTAATCGACTTTGTAGGAATTCATGTCGATCCAGACAAAGTAAAAATCCTTAAAGAGTGTCCTATTCCTCAAAACATTCATGAACTAAGAATTTTTCTTGGTTTGGTGTTTTTTTATCGACAATTCATACTCGGCTTCAGTCACATGGCCTGGCCTTTCAATTAGTTGACTAAGGGAAATGGTAAAATTGTCTTCAAATGGACATAGACACAACAACAAGATTTTGAGAAACTCAAACACAATCTCTGTATTGCACCAGTACTTGTGTTACCTGATTTACATTAGCCTTTTGAGATTGAGATAGACGCATCGGACTATGCCTTAGGTGCAATGATCACTCAGTCTGGTCACCCAGATGCTTTTCATTCTGAAACTTTTAACGACACTGTCATCAAGTATTCAAAGTATGAAAAGGAATTGTATGCCATTATGAAAGCCCTTAAGAAATGGAGACATTACATTCTTGGCAAGGAGACAATCATTCTTACTAACCACAAGCCTTTACAATCAGCCCCATCCCAGTCAAAGTTATAAAGAACTCGACAATTCAAGTGAATTAATTACCTACAACAATTCCAGTTGGTAATTAAGTGTTAAAAAGGTAAAGAAAATGCCACAACTGATTTTCTTAGTCGACCACCAATTACTCTCCTTTCTACATTGACGAGTATGCCTAGGGCTACGATGCCACTACTTGGATTCAATTGTATTCAGTATAATGCAACTTTTCTGCAATTTATCAATAGCTTCAAACCCACCCATCATCAACTACCAATTATTTCCTGAAAGATACCTTTTTATACAAGCTTGGACAACTTTTTGTACCGAAAGGTGAGCATCGAGAGAATCTAATTTGAGATACACACTGAATCAATACTATAGGATACTTTGGAGTAGCCAAGACCCTCTCCATCCTCCAAAAGTATTTTTATTGGGATTCACTTAAGTATGATTTAAACAGGTACATTCAATCATGCGTGGTTTGTGCCATTTCTAAACCACCGAATGGACGACAAGGATTATACATGCCTTTTTCGGTTCCTAGTTGACCATGGGAATCTCTTTCTATGTACTACTTAGTGGGATATCCTACTACCAAACATCATCATGACTTGGTATTAGTAGTAGTCGACATATTTTCCAAGATGGCCATTCTCATCCCATGCAAGAAGACTATGACAGCGCAACAAACCGCTGAGCTCTTCTTTGAACATGTCTGGAAACATTACGCCTTATCGACAACCATCATTTCCAACATAAATGTCATATTTTTCAACATATTTTGGAAGACTCCCTGAAAACATCTCGATACAAAACTCTCATCAATATATTTCCATCCTTAAATAGATGAGAAAACGGAAGTTTTGAATCGCTTGGTAGTACAAATGCTCTGCATGTACAACCACAAGCATTGTCGGGCATGGAATAAAAGTATCCCATCTATACAACACAGTTACAATCATGCTCAGCACATCTCTACGAGAAAGATTCTATTTGAGATCTGTTATGGATTTCAACCCTCGGTGCCCATTGAATTGATTATTTCATCGACATAGCTGAACGACACCGAATCTGACTGACGAGAAGTTGAAAAAGAATTGAATCTTCAAGATAAAATATACAACATCAAAAACAAGCATAAGAAATGTTGCAATGAACTAATGTGAACGCTAATTCCTAACATGATAAGCATCATATTCCTCATTCATTTCAAATTCAGGACCAGGTTTGGTTGCATCTCAAGAAGGAATGCTTCATCGGTCCGTACAGGAAGCTAAAGACTTTGTGATATGGTATGTACATTATTCTTAAGAAGATTGGAGAAAAAACTTTCCAGCTCGACATTCCTTCATGCCTGGGTCTTCATCCAGTATTTAATGTGGATCTACTTCGACCATACCACGCACCACTGTTGGAACATAATGACTTACAGACAACAAAACCTAAAGACATCCATCCAGATGTTCAGGAGTCTCTTCCTTGAAACACCATTGTGAGACAACGAATATTACATACAAGGACGAATGCAATTACCTTGTTTTAGGTGGCTAAATTTGGCCATCTCCTAGCATAAGGAAAAAGGTACTCTGCTACTGAACTAACCAACAAGTTTTGTCATTTGTACAAGAAAACAATTGGGACCATTGTTTCTTAAGGAAGGAGGTATGATCCACCCATAAGTTGGTATTGTATATTGAAGACGATGGATTCCAATATCGACTTCGACAATTTTTTCACCTCAATAGGTTCAATATAAACTTCGACAGATTCAACATATTGGCATGCATCATAGACATCGATGACCGAAGAACTATGACAAATTATCTCTATGTCTTCCAGTTGTCTGTAACGGTTGAACTTCTGGAACTGTTCCAACTTCTCTTGTAACTGAACGTAACGGGAAGACAACCCAAATGCTCTCAACACTCTATTTAATCATGTGCATTATTGTAATATGAAGCATTAATAGAGCAATAATGAAGTAACAAAGATTGGTTTGAATTCTTGCATATTTTCCATGGGGTGTGTATGTTCTGTGTGTAGTGTATTTCTTACTTTGATTATTATTAGTATTATTCCTCCATAATAGTACTCAATTCATACAGTTGAATTTTTGTTCCCATCGTTCACCTATGGCACTCAGATCATACTTATCTTATATGTAGGGATATATATAGTTTTTGGATGTTTGGAGAACCAAACTTGCATCTAAAGATATAGAAATGGTTAAAGGATGAAACTTGGGACTTAGGTACTAAGGGAATATCCTAGGGATTGAGGGCCATGATTAAGGAATCAAATAAAAATAATTCACCTCTACTAGGGATAGATGTCCTCTAAATGGCGATAGGATCACCATTAGGATGTTTTAGGCCTCATATATAGGTCTCGAAGCATTTTTCCTTTACCATGGGAATAAAAACCTCCCAAGAGTATATCCAACAACCCACAAGAAATATATACCAATAACTTGTGACTCAGTAGGGGCCAAGGCTTACCAAATCCCACTGGGGTGATCCTATATCCCAGGGGTGACCTGCCCTTTGTGCCTTGTCACAATGGGCCAATGAGAAACCCTAACCCATGTTGGTTTTGAACCTATGACCTCCACAAAAATAACACATGTTCATAACCATTAGACCCTCTCATGTTTTGATATAGTTATTATATCTAGATAAGATAAATGTAGGAAACATAGGATTAGGCCCTAAACATACACACCTAGGGATAAAGGGCTAGGAAGGAGGTTGAAAATCACCACATAAGACCTATTTAGGGGATGACATTTGGATTCCAAGTGTGGATTATGACAATGGAACTGATGAGGGTGATGACACTAACAATGAGCGCATGGTATGGGGGGGAATTTATCCAATGTATTAGGTTATGTTATCTACTTATAGGGGCTCATGGACCATGTTTGGATCTCGATGATACCAAACACCCCCATAAAATTTGTCACCAAAAATTAATGTGGATATAGTTTTGGGAATCATAATGAAATTTTTTCCTTGGGAATATCTTCTAACATATTTATAAGCTTAGAATATGGAATCAAATTCTTGTCATTTTCATTAGAGGCATCCACCTAAAAAGCTGTAGAGTCTACCTTGGACGAAAGGGAGGCACCATCCTTGCTTGTAGAATCCATTGACATGTACTAATATAAGTGGTTTCTCACAGCCAATGATAGTGCAATATTCCTAAAAAATCAAGGCTTAATAGGGTTGTGGAAATATATTTCCTACAATACCATAATGACTTAGGTAAACCCTAACAATAGACATAAATTCCAAACATGCCTTTAGTTCCTTTTAAAAATAAAATTGGTGCATTCAATTCCTGATAAATCATCTATCTTGCATGATGGTTAATTATTCACAACACATATATACATAATTAAAAGGGAAATAATAATGCAAGAATGTTAGTACCCCTAGGATGGAGGGTGATACCACAAAGGGACTTGCACATCAAAGTAAACTTTTTTTTAACAAATGTTTTTGGCATGATTAATGACTTATAATACATCTTCATTTCACAATTGTTATGCATTAAAAAATATTCATTTGCACAAACAAAATTAGATAGGGTGCAATAGTATGGGATGATATTTCACAAACAACTTTTAATGAAGGTAGCATTATTCACAACACAACATTTGAAAAACAGTATTAACGAGGAGAAAAACTTAAACACAAAGACATACCCCTATAGTGAAATCACTTGCGACATCACATAAATTATACCTAAAATCTAGATATACAACATGAAATGGTTATTGAATTTTAATACTAGAGTGAAGGAGGATTCTCTGACATTAATCTGAGATCTTTACCACAAAGCTAGATTCTTGATGAACAAATCCTTTTGGCGTGGGAAATGGTGTATAAACTATCTCTCTCTTAGAATTGTTATGGGAATCCATACACACTTCATACAAACGTTTAGACAAGGAATATTAGCGTGGAATGAAATGCTAGATAATATGTCTAAAGACATTAAATAGGATCCTATATAATATGGTCAATAACATTAACTCTTTCTTACCACGTTTAACTCTTTCTTATCCCAAGTGAAATGCAACTTCATGAACTTCAAGTTTGATTGCGGTAAATTTTGGCCTAATCCCTGTTTATTTTTTTGGTTGTGTTATAGAGGTTGCACAAAAAAGAAATTATGAGATGGATGATGTATTCTGTAAGGTATGCAGTGACTATTTATTGCATTGGTTTTTAATTGTGGGGATCTGAGATCTATAAAGGGGAAATCCAATGATTTTTTGGGATAAAATTGTTTTTTAGGCATCATTTTGGGGGTTTGTTGGGTTTAATGATGGATTAATTGTAGACAAATTGTGGTGTAAGAGGCTGGAATGGGAATAAGTGGAGGTGTTTCCCATGGTCATGGATGGAAAGACCCTCTTGGAAAAACATATTTTGCAAGCCAAGAAAAGTATTGTTATGGATTCTACTGTCAAGAACCCTAGCAACCCTATCCATAAGGTAGTTTCCCACAATGGTGACAAGGTTGAGAAGAAATTGAGGGGTGAAGAGATGGAAATAAAGGGGAAGCACTCTCATTTGAAGAAAATGTCCAATGGTCCAAAGAAATTAAGGATGGAGGTAGAAGCTAAGTTCTTTAGCAGGGGAAGCATCATTTATTTGAAGGTGAATTTTAAGATGACACTAGTTAAAAACAATGGATTTAGGAAGAAATCAAATGCGAAGGTGGAAATGGGGTCCTCTGAAAGGGGAAATGTGTCATATTTGAAGGAGGGTAGGAATAGTGACAATAAGGATGATATGAATAAATACTAGGTGATGGAAGAAAGGGAAGGCTTTGACATGAGGAGGGGTAGCAAACCTTATTTGAATGATAACATGAATAAAATGTTTGATAACGATAATAATGATGAGATTTTAAATGGCATTGGGATGGATATGGAAAATAAGAAGAAGAAGAAGAAATAAATGACCTTGAAATCGGATGGTAGGAATGGGGAGATCCCTGTTATGGATCATGAATACAACAAGTGTGTTTATGCCAACTATTTCCATCGTGCAAAGGCTAAATTTTTACAACATTTTTTGAACAAGGTGAGTTCTAATTATCCTAATTTACATCCTCTTTGTAAGACTCTGAATGTAACAATTGTACTACACCTATTGTTAATTATCAGATAAGCTACTTAAATTGTTGTTATGATCTCTTTCTCATTTGTTGTCATGAACTTCGAGAAGGATTCCATCCTAGTGGTGATGAAGCAGAGTATGTTCCACATCAATATTAGGAGAGGGATATTTCCCATGTTTGAGACAATATTGGTGCTTTAGTAAGAAGATCCAGTTGGGATAATTCATCTCATGCCTTAGAAATTGGCTTCGAGGATCCATTGCACCCTTTACCTTATTGGAGATAAAACAATTATGGTAGTATGCCATGCTCTATTAAGGAATGTGGTAGTTGTGGAATTCATTTGTTAGATTTAAAGTTAATTTTAAAATTAAATTGGACTACAAAACTTGAGAAGAGTTATGTGGAGATGGGAAGTAGCTCTAAAGTTCAAGAGGCCTTCAAAGATTTAGAATCTTGCACTTCATGCTTCCAGTCTAATTACAAAGGAAATAATGGATTGTCTAACAAAAAATTATGGTAAGCAACTTCAAGAGAGGGTTAACATGAAATTTTTTTGTGCTATCCACCTGCACATGTTATGAAGGATGAAGCTCTTGAGCATTTCTAGAAACATCGACCAAGCGAGGAACTGGTTATAGTTTGGAATGTTCTGGAATACACAATGGTTTTAAGTTGGGAACCCATGGTCATGTGGAGGGATGTTCGGGAGACTACTAAGGAAAAAATTTAAAGAAGAGACAAAAATAATCAAAGATATTAACTGCTTGGATTGGTGTGAGGTAATATTTGTTGATTGTATAGCATCAAGAGTGATTCTTCGGACTTGTGAGTAATATCAAGTCAGACTTGTGAGTCATATAAAGTCCTATGTACCCTCATATGATTGAGGTGGTAATGTTGTATTGTAAAGCTTGTGAATAATATCAAGTTGATTCTTGTAATTAATATCAAGAATAGACTTGTGAGTAATATCAAGTCAGGTATTCTCATTAAAGGTACCGTATGAGAATGGATCTCCAATTGTGGAGATGAACTTGTGTTGTATCAAGATTGAATTATTGTGTTGTATTAAGACTGTGGACGTCCATTTGTTGAGGTGTTTATACTATATCATATATTACTTGTCATGGTCATCGAGTGCTATAAGTTTCCTTTAGGGCTTAGCTACCCCGACAGTGAATTACTTTAGCATATGACTATATGTCCTGGGGTAACATATATATGATCATCATTATGTATGGAATAATTCATCTGAGTATGATATGATAATATGGATAAATAATACACATATGGACCATGTATTAATTATTTAATGATAATGAGATAAAGCATAGAGAAAGAGAAAGAGAATTTCCCATGCCAAATGTCTGAGTGAACTCAAGTTATAAAGCTTAACAAAAAATTCTCTCTGGTTTTAAAAATTCCCCTTCAATTGATCAAAATAGGTGCTGCAAATTTGTGACTAAAACTGTAAATTATTAAATAATTCAAACCCTGCAAATAGGCCACAAAGATGAATTCAAATATCTCAAACAATAATAGTTGTTGTAAAACTGAGAGGTTTTTGTGAATGAACCTATTTTGGACAAAAACCTCTTTTGGTTTTCTAGAATTTGTTTCCATCACCTCGTAATCTGCTCCCAATGATAATGACAAAAACAGGAAAAACATAGCTCCTACATGAATATCCTAATGAAAATATTTGACAAAGGACTCAAAATGAGGGTTAGATTATAAAGAAAACTTGGAATAAACTTTTATTATAAGTTTTTGAAAGCTTAAAGATATAATATTAACTAATAAGCCCAAAATACAAACCTTAAAACTAAAATAATGAAATAATTCAACCATTAAAAGCATTAAATCCAACAAAAATTATTGATTGTCAAAAAATCAACATAAAATGTAAAATCATTTTAAACCAACTGTTGAAAATTAGGACAGAAAGAACAGATCAACTAAGAACAAGATCTAGTTATAAAAATGTTCATCAATCAACATGCATTAGTTAACTAAATAGATCCATGCAGAAGTTAATAATAGAATTTGTGCATGGATGGCACTAAGAGTGAAGAATTGATGACACTTAAGTTATCATGTTAACTAAGTGATCAACAGTCAATTAAAGATTGATTTCAAGTCAGTTGAAATTTAGTTCAAGTAAGTTAATATTTAGTTTAAGTCATTTAACATTCGATTCAAGTAATTTAACATTTATTTCAAGTGAGTTAACATTCGGTTCAAGCGAGTTAACATTCAGTTCAAGTCAATTAACATTCAGTTGAAGTAAGTTATCATTCACTTCAAGTAAGTTAACATTGAATTCAAGTAAGTTAACATTCATTTCAAGTCAGTTAACATTCAGTTCAAGTCAGTTCACTTTCAGTTGAAGCCAGTGAACATTTAGTTAAAGCTAATTGAGGAAAGGAAGGGTGCTAATGTTTGCTTGGAGGGAGTTCTAGTTAGATTCTCCTTGTGAGTGCACTATGTGGCGCTCTCAGTATGTTTACTGAGACTCCTATGCACTACCTTTCACATGATAGAGTTTTTGGATTGTTATTAATATGATAGGCATATGGCACGTTCAATACAGTTGCATACTATTGTTTTTGCATGGTAACATTAGATCTCTCTTCTCTACTGTTGAGGTGATATCTCCTATTATGAAATATTCTTATGTCTTTTAAACCATTCTCTTCAAATCTATCTATCATACTCAAATAATTGTTGGGTTTTCATCCTTCATGTTTGGAGGTTTTTCCCAGGGTATATCTTGTCTCTCATGGTTGATTGATTTATGGACCTGATTTATATGGATGATTTATTTATGAGATTCATATGTGGATGATATAAAGATTCATAGGTGAATAATATAAAGATTCATATGTGGCTGATTTATGAAATCCCTAAGTGTTGAAATTGTTTGATAAAAATTTTAAAGTTCAAGCATCTACGATTTTGCTCAAGCATCAACAATATTTTCATCCTGAATCTCATAACTATATGGATTATGCATACCTATTGTTAGCATTCATGAAAAATATTTTTGATCTACTTAAGAAGTGCTCCGCACAATTCTACATTCAACACATAAATACACCTTGCAACATTTCTATGAGATGATTATGTTTGTTATTGTCTTTAAATAGTTTGTGTGGCAATTTATTTGGTGCAATTGAACTGCTTAACTTAGATTGCATGCTCATTTTTATCAAACTATGAGCTTTGAGAACATCTATAGATAAATGTGTCAAATGTTGAAGAAACGTCATAGAGGAGACCTCGGAAAGGACACCATATTAAAATTCTAAGAGAAAAGTAGCGAGTTTTTAATTAAATCATTACACTGACTCATGTTTGTCACAAAATGCTTCTTTGAATTGAAAAAATCCATAAGAGAATCTCATATCCATATGAATCTTCTGTTCAAAAGGGTGTGAAATTAATTAATGTGTAACACTCTCTAATATCTTACACAAACTACTGCTTTGAATTGAAAAAATCACTGGGAAAATATCTGGGATCAAAAAATTTATAAAAGAAAAAGCGTTACATATAAAATTTTAACAAGAACAAATGAAACAAAATGGAGATGCATAGTCGAGTAGGAATGTAGAAGTACATGCATCCAAAATAAATAACTATTACAGCTTGTTTTGTAAACTGTGAATAAGGGGTGATATATATAGTGCTCAACATAGGAATAATGGTATGTCAGGTGCTCTTGGATATTGTGATTGCATCCCCCTCAATAGGATTCCAAACTACCATTTATTTTGGGTACTTGCAATTCCTTCATAATGGCATTTGTTTTTTTCCACCTATGCTTTATCATTTCTATTAGCAAGTTGAGTGCTTAACAAAGGAGCTATCAAAATATTGGAATTTTTTGTAGATATCAAATAAAAACATAAAAATAATTTCACAATGGACCATTGTCAGAATATCAGGTCCTTTTCTTAAAACCACATTTCTAGAATAAAGTGAATATAGGGTACCATATAGAGCCCCTAATATATTGGCATAGTAAACCAATATTACCTAGTGATTGTGGCCTAATTCCCCAAACTTGACTATAGCATGCCTTTCACTTTTCACTTTTGAACCTATCTTCTGTGCTATGTTACATTCACATAGACATTATATTTATCACATTTTAATTAATATTGGTGTTCCAATGCACCTCGTCAATTTGAAAGAATCTTGATTAGAAAATTAGGAAGCATTCATATTTGTGCTGATAACTTTTTATTGCAATATTATATGTACTTGTTTTTTCCATGATTCCCACTTGTCAATTACATCACTAAGGTAGACAAAATGAAATTTGGATTTATGCCAACCTAATGAAAATGATAGAGAACATTTGATTAAACAATTTTCCAATTAAATATTTTCTTGAAGAAATAGTGATATTATTGTTAAGTTGGAAGAAACAATTCTTCTCACAAAAAATAGAGACCTCGAGACTTCATAAGTTACGTAGACCATAAAGGAATTTGGTTTCCTCTCATAGGCTTTTAACTGTTACATGCTTATACAATAAACAAAGATGCAGGAATACCCACTTTATTGGATATGATAATGGTTACAAGGTAAATAATTCACATGATCATAGTGATCTCAAATAGTGTGCCAAGGCATAGATCCATATGCAAGGTTCATATGCGTAGATCCATATGAAAGGTGGCCTCAAATAGTGTGCGAAGTCATATATCCATGTGAAAAAGTGGTTACGTCCATGTGATAATACCATCAATCTCCTTGAACCATGATCCATAAGTTGGATGACCTAGGAGAATTTGTATCAAGGGGATTTTATATTAGTAAAGGAATCAAAACCAAGTGTCATAAGGAGAAACCATGTGCTCAAACCATCAACTGATTTCTATAACCATGGGCACAAAGGTGGGGTGGCTTAGTCAAGAGTGGAAGGTATTTAGGTCCATGCAGACAACCACCCAAAAATCCAAATAATGCAATAAATGTAATTCCATAGGAGAATGTGCGCGAGAATTAGAATGTCCTCCAATAAAAGCAATGAAGTTCCCTCAAACCACATGCCAACATGTGAAGTCATATCAAACCATGGGTGACAAAAAAAATGTGATCTACACAAGTTTGCATGAAGGAAGTCATTGTTAGGATTAATTAATCCTCATTTGTCCAATATAGTCTATTTGGTCTATTTTCCAAACTTAGGGGATAATTAGTACTATACTAGAGTGTGGGGGACCCACCTAGAGTTTATCTTCCACTTACTGCAATGTGCATACATGAGTTTATGTACCTCTGGAAGAAATCCCTACATTATAGGATCCCACTCTAAGTGCCACCACCAACCTCCATTAGTTGGTTGTGGTTGGTAAGCAGTTATGCTAAGTTAACCTCTAGTTACAATCAGTTAGATCAATTTTAGTTAGCCCAGTGCCAATTTCTTATGCATGAAGGGAGAGTAGCACCATTTTCCCACCTACCTCATTAGTTAATTGATTGTAGACTAATTTAGACATCCGGACTTAGACTAGTGAGTTCCAGCAGTGATTTAGACACACTAAGCTAGTTATTCAGTCAGCTTGAGTTGGTAGATTCAAATCCTATTCATGGAATTTGAATTCTATTTATTGTATAATCATTGTATTATTAATTAATTAATGAAGATTAATGTTGTGATTATCTAAGCAATTCTTATCCGATTTATCTGAAATTTGTGGCATGAATTTACTGTTTAGTGTACATTCTCTTTAATTATTCTACTGCATAATTCCCTTCCCACAACTTTCATATTTTCCTGTCGATCAATGGTTCACAAATTTAACATGGTATCAGAGCAATTCTTGTCTATTTTATCTGAAATTTGTGGCATGAATTTCATGTTCAGTGTACATTCTCTTTGATTATTCCACTGCATAATTCCCTTCCTATAGCTCTCATATTTTTCTATAGATCAATGGTTCACAAATTTAACATGGTATCAGAGAATATTTTCTCTATCATCAATTGATCTCAGTTGCTCTACATGGGTCCAATTTTCATGTTGCAGCTGTCTATGTTCTTGATTCAGTTGAGAATATTGCTCTTCTTCCAAAGAGGAAAATTTCTCCAGACATAATCATTTAGTTTGGAGAGATTCACATGCATAGTCCCAAGATGTTGATGCATATAATAACCAACATTCTGCATTACTACTCCACAGAGTTGCATATTGCAGCAAAAAATTTCTTGATTCCTGCTTATTTTGAGTGGGGGGGGGGGGGGGGGTTCCCATGAGGTTCTCCCCATTTTCCTTAGTTTATTAAGTAGTATTTTATTTCATTTAGATTGTATGGGTGACTTTTGGCCTAGTTTCCAAGGGCCAAGTTTTCCAAAGTTAGGATTAAGGGGGGGCAGGGGGTGTTAGGATTAATTAATCCTCCTTTGTCCAATATATTCTATTTGGTATATTTTCCTAACTTAGGGGGTAATTATTATTATACTATAGTTTTGGGGACACACCTAGATGTTATATACCACTTACTGCATGTGCATGCATGAGTTTATGTGCCTCTGGGATCAATACCTACATGATAAAATCTCACTCTAAGTGCCACCAGCAACCTCCATCAGTTGGTTGTGGTTGGTAAGAATTTATGCTGAGTTAACCTGCAATTGCAATCAATTATATCACTTTTAGTTAGCCTAGCACCAATTTTGCATGCATGAAGGGAGAGTGGCTAAGTTTTTTCCACCTACCTCATTAGTTAACTTATTATAGACTAATTTAGACATCCGAAGTTAGACTAGTGAGGTCCAACAGTGATTTAGACACACAGAGTTAGTTATTTAGTCATCTTGAGCTGGTACAATCAAATCCCATCCATGGCATTCAAATTCTATTTATTGTATAATCATTGTATTATTGATTAATGAATGAAGATTAATGTTGTGATTATCTGAGCAATTCTTGTCCGATTTATCTAAAATTTGTGGCATGAATTTCTTGTTTAGATTACATTCTCTTTGATTATTCCACTACATAATTCCCTTCCAATAGCTTTCATATTTTCCTGTAGATCAATGGTTCACAAATTTAATAGTCAGGCCTAAATAAATGTGCCAAAGACCATCAGTAATCTCCATAAGCACAAGGGAAATCGTCCATCAAGGTAAACATTACTTGATAAATCAACCAAAACAACGCTTGGAAGGTCCTTGAGAAATATGTGCAAAGAGCTCAACTCATGAACCAAATATCAAGATGAATAACCACACATGCAAACAAATCTCCTCTAGTCCATATGCTCTGCCCAAGGCCTAGTAACAAGGCATACCATATATTCCAAGTGTTCTAAGAATGAAATTAGATAAATAAATATGCAACTAGACAACCCTAAGTAGAACACATCAACACCCACATATTGTTCAAAAGATAAATTGTCACAAGGGAACTATCTAGGAAGGTGTACACAAGTGGCATGCTACTCTTCAATTCCAATGATCCATAACATCAGTATTTATCTCTTTGAAATGTGTGATTATAATAACAATTGAGTGATAATAACTGGCACACATACATTCCAAATGGAAAATAAAACATGTCCCAAAAGGCCAAAATACACCAACATAACCAGCTTGGGAAAGGTCTTCAAAATGGGTAAAAATTCGGGTTCTATATGAGAGGTAACAATGTTTATTAGAAATATTTTCCTCAGTTACTCTAATTTGTAGGTGCAATATCCTTGGGTTGCAAAATTCCATAGTTGCAGTAATAGTTTCATTTCAGATACTGAAACATTTGACAAGGGTTTTCTACAATGCTTTAAATCAAAAAGTCATTTGTATATTCGCTCACTTCGAGGTTTGGTTTATCTACACAAACTATATTTTTATTTTATTCCTATCTCTCCATATAAGTTGGCTGGTCATTAGATACAATGAATGAAAGATGCATTGCATTAATTACTGGTGACTAGTCAATTTTTTATGCAACTCTATAAGTCATAGGCATATCCAAGAACACCAAATTTCATGCCTTCATTCCCTAACTATGCCTTTCTCCATAGAAAGACTTGAACTACATGATAAAGGAAGACTATTTCATCTTTTGTTGAAGGCAAATATTTCCTTTTTGAGTTGCTCCCACATCTTTGACATAAATTGGGGACAAGTTCCTCTAAACATGGTAGAAATGATGACAAAAATACTTACAGTTTTAGTGGAATTTTTAGCATCAAGTAATTTTTAGTGCTTTTAGAAAAATAAATTTTGATAAATTAGTTACTTATATATTAGTTTTATAAATAGTTGATCTATTTCATCTTCAATCTCCACTTATTTTGTACTATAAATATATATTCTTACTTAATGCATAGACAATGTATGAGCAAGTTGTCTCTCTGAAGTCCTCATTTTTGTCTCTGATGATATCAAGTAAGCCACAAGAAGCACACACATTGTGACTCAATGTGATTTGTATAAATATTTTTTTAATTTAATTTCATGAAAATAAATTATTGCTTTGCTCTATGACCATCTCAAATCCTAATTGTTTGATGCTAAGATGCCTCTAGATTGAAATGTAAACCTTGGTATCTTGTTGTGAGGTAGTTTACATGGAATTTTAAGAGCTCGTTCAATATATATATTTTAGTATCGGCATCTCTATTTCTTTATAGCTTTATTAAATTGTTCTCAATAATTGTGAGTGCTAGTTGAGTTTTAATCTTGAATTGGGTAAGGATTGTGATGTATTAAATTTTATTTATTTCCTAAATACATATATGATCACTTTAGATCCACTCACTTGGACAAGAAATTCTATCAAAGTCCATACATATTCAATCCTTGGAGATGGCAAGTTAGTGTTATCATGGAATTGGTTTTCTTTGTAATTTTCCTTGTTTTGGACAAGTTAATTTTTGGACTTTCAACTTCCAATATATATAAATGTTAATGAGCTTATGAGGGTTGAGCTGAGAATGATAGAGATCATAAATTGACACATTTGATGTGTTCTTATTTTATCATTAGGAAAAGGATCCAAGTGGCAATTTGTTTATTCCATTTGTAGGAGGCCAAAGAATTTTCCCATGTGTTGAGATGGAAAGATTGTAAGCTTCCATTTTCTTGCATTAGCTTGTCACCCAATATAGGTAATAACAAAACTAAATATACTCATGTACTGAACCTTTTTTCCTTTTTATGCTTGTACATCATATGTTTGAATTTTAATGTTCTATGTTATCACTCCCATATCCCATATGTAGTACTTGGTCTTTTCTCATGAACAAAGATTCAAGCAAAATTTTTTCATTGTAATGTTATTTTAAACCTTATCTTAGTTATGATTAATTTAGTTTGGAGGTCAGGGATGATTCTATTATGAGTTTTCCAACATTTCAAATGAAGAAAATAATTCCCATTTGGATCAACAAAAGAATCACTTCATGCTTCTAGCTTCTTAAAAAATATAGTTTATGCATGTTGAACAATATAGAATATGCTTCTAACTTTCCATAAAATATAATATATGCATGTTGAACAACATGTAGAATATGAAAATTTGGCATTTATGGGTATAAAATAAGGTGAGGACATTTTTATGTTTTCCATGTATACTAACATTATATTTGTGTGTACCTGTTAGCATACACAACAAAACTTGTTTCATGAGATTTGCTAGCATACACAACATGCTCACTCGACTAATTAGTAACTACAAACTAATTGCAAACTAGCGACAAAAGAAAACTATAAACTAACCTTCCAAACTATTGGATCACTCCACTTGCTGAATTGTTGCGTGATGAGGCTTGATATTACTACTAAACTTCACTAGTTTCTACTGTAAAATCTTTAGAGAAACTCAATAATTCCCTCAATCAATATCTCTCTCTCATGTATACTAGCACTGGTGGTCCCCTCTCTTTTTTACATGATATTTTTGTTCATTTTTAGTGATTTTTTGGTTGGGGGTTCATGATGTAATGGAATCGATTCTTAAGCGAGGAGCTTATTTCCCTACCTTCCGAAACACTTCCTAATAAAGATAAAATAACCCCTTCAATTGGAAATAGATCCAAAAAAAATTTCACAATTTTTTGTAAAACCCGATTTGGTTTGACAAATACAAAGATCATATATGATCCAGATGTGGGTACAGGATGTTTCAAATGAATCTGGTAGGATTGATTCTAATACATGTATTCTCATATCGGTTGTCAAAAGAGGTTTCAATTTTATCTTCATTACTCAAAGTTGTAGAAAGAACAAATTAGATGTAATTCCATAGAGTCAAGGATATTGGGGGATAGGAAGGATCGGGATTGTTACAATATCCTCACACCACATGAAGTTCAGCTATAGTGGTGAATGCAAGAAATTAAATTAGTAAAATAGTATTAAGTGCTTGCTCAAAAATCTAAGTCTGAAGTGAAAAATTGGAAACAAGCATACAAAAGGATGAATGTCACAATTTGACATCATGAAGGGTGGTATTGACCATGTGGGGATTTCATCAGAAGATTTGCATTTCCTTGAACTAACTCAACAAAGAGCACAGTGGCATAGGTAATAAATTTATATTGAAACCTATCATTGAAATGAACTATAATGTTTAGTTGAAGGCGTTGTTTTTTTGTCTTTTTATTCAAATTTGCTAGTATTTTTAAAATTATTTTAATTTATATACCTTAAGCATAGGTGTCCCTAGTGTTTGTAGGCATTGTTGTTGTATTTGTGCTATAGGCATATATGCAAATGAAAGTTTCAATGAATAGAATATGTAGATATGTTAATCTTATCTTGTATGTTTCTTCTAGGTAATTGTTTTAGATCATGAAAGAGAAGAAGAAAATTAACTTTGAGTGAATGCTTCAACCTTATCATATGCTTAGATGTTGAATCAACATCGCTTTAAAAGTTAGTTCATTTCAATTGTTTTTGCAATCAATAGAATACTTTAGTTAAGAAATGTAACTAAATGCATAACCTTTTTATGGTTTAGTGCAAACATATGAATTTTCTTTTGTGATTTAGGCAATGCATGTAATGGAAAGACTTGTAGAAAAAACAATGATGAAAAATGTTTTAATACACATCTTTTAGCCTTGCTTATATATATA
>LPNX010648519.1:870365-880882 GCA_001517045.1 Pseudotsuga menziesii
TAATAATTTTGGTGTTTTGCGAAAAAAGTCTCAATCCATGTTGGATTGGTTTTGATGTTTTGCACCATACATCATGGAATGCTACATATTTATTGAACATAAAAGTGAACTTTTTTACAAAAACCCCTTTTACACCATAAATTTTAGCCCCACATGTATATCCCCACATTATCACCATTTTATATTTATTTAACACCAAAATCAATTTTTTTACAAACACCACTTTAACGGCATAAATCTTAGCACCACTTATGTATCCCCACATTATTACCACTTTTGTACCACTATTTAAAAATTAAAAATTTTCCAAATCCTTTACTAATATTAATGTTAATATAAAACCAAAATACCTTATTTCTTACAACAAACATTACATATACCAATGTCAAGCCATATCCACTCATCGTTACATACCCCTCAATAACGACTTCTTCTCCTATCTGCCTTTTCTTTGTGTTTTTAACAAATTTCTAAGTAGGATATCCAATATGATGCTTTTGCAGCTACATTCATCGTTACGTCCCACTCGACAATGACTTCTTCTTCATCCTTTGCAATAATGAAATAGTTTTTTTTTGTTATTGATCTTTTCAGTGCCTTTCTCAGTGGAAACTGAAATATATCGTTCAATGATGGATTCTTTAAGTTTAAAAAAAAAAAAAAAACTTTTAAAATATAGATCAAATATTGAAATTAAAAATATATTAAAAGAAAGTTTAAAAAATTATCAATCAAATATTGAAGATATATTTGTTTAAGCCAATAATGTTGATTAATACCCAAAAAAAAACAAACTACAATCAAGCTATACAATTAAAAAGATATTTATTGAGCCAATAATGTTGATTAATACCAAAAGAAAATTTGCAATCAAGCTATACAGTTAAAGACAAAGATTTTATAAACTTTAAAATTAACCCTATACTCATTAAAACTGAAACAGTGATGAAATTGTGAAACAGTAAAAACCCAATTTAAAATTGTGAAACAGTAAAAACAGTTATTCGATAAATTAAAGTAAGATCAAGTAAGATCAGATCACTTTGACCAAGCGTTGGAATTTCATTTCATCATTATCTTTCAAAGTAAAAATCCATGAGGTAGAGTTCTTTTATTAATAATTTTTTATTAAAGAATTTAAGTAATAAAGAAACTAATTTTTATTATATAAAATTTAACAAAATTACTTACCAAAAATAACACAAACCCATAATTAACACCCACCAACATTATGCAATATACACCCACCATCATTTATATTGCCTGAAATTAAAATTTGGTTTTGGAAACGGGTTTCAAAGTTCAACCTTATTAAAAAAAATTATACAGCTTATAGAAATTGCTAAGAGTCAAAAATAAGTTTTGGAAAATTGTTTGTCGGTTTGGAGTCTGGACTTTCTTCTCTCAAAATATTTAAAAGTATTTGATCCGAAAAATACCCTATAACAAACAAAGATCGTCAAATGCCAACACTGCCTGACCTTATTTAGATGGCTGATTCCTTCTATCCAACCAGTAAGGAACAGAGTCAACAGCCCTCAGCTGTTGACTCTGTTCCTTGACCGTTGGATGGAGGAAAACAGGGGATGGCATCTGGTCAAAAGAAACGAAGAAGTAAACTATCTTTTTAAAGTTAAGACGTAACTGGTACAGATTTTCCTTACTAGTGATTACTAACGTTCAACTACACGTGCTGTTGCTGGAAACGAAGAATGATTGCTCACATTGAACTACACGTACTCTTGCTGCAAGAGATGAAAGATCTTCTGAAATTGGAATCCAGCATTCTTCGTAAAAGCTGTAGCTGTATGTACATATTTTTTCCTTCCCACGTTCCAGTTGTGGTATACATTTACATGGTTTTCCCAACACAGCAATTTCATTCTCATCATAACTAAGTAGATTTGCATGTACCATCTGATGATTGAGCAGTGACTAGATTTGCTGCATTTACAATATGATATACTCCATGTTCCATATCTGTCTAAAAACAATGACATTTCAGTCTCAGTATTTCTACACTGCAGTGTAATGGATCCAATTGCCTATCTTTAACAACAACCATCAAGTTTAGGTTATTGCAATTGCCTATCTTTAACAACAACCAACAACCAGTTTAAGTTTAGGTTATTGTAGTTCATTTAATGCAGTTGCAACAGGTATACTAATTCTTGGATTTTAAATAAGTTTAGATGCACTCATTAATATGTTTGCTACAGTCACATTAAATGTTCTGCAACCTGCTAAATAATTGCAATGTATATACTTCAAAAACAATAAAGTAAATTTCAGAAAATCGATTAGCAGATTCCCAAACAAATTACAAATTGCAAAATACCAAATCAAAACATGAACATGCGCGTTTCAATACGGATCATACCGGTAGCACTGCGGCCTGCATGACAAAGAAATAAATAGATTCAAAACGTACTATAAAACATGATTATGACGACAAAAGCTAAAATGGGCGTGACCCAACATACAGAGTATCGCAGTCTTAGTCTGCATTTCTAGAACTAATTACTTACGGCGGCTAGAGTTGGCTGCAAAGCTGAGAGCACTCTGCCAAGCATTATTCCAGATCTCCACAACAATGTTCAGTGAATTCCTGTAAAGGATTGTAGAGTAGGTGGAATCCTACGAAGAAGTACAACTCCACAGTTGAGGTTGTGAAGAGTTGCAGATGAGAGAGAAAGACACGTCTAGATATCGTTGGAGAGATGAATTAGAGAATCAGAGACAGAGCACAAAGCTTACATACAGACAGGAAAGGTACGCACCAAACTCCTCATTGTATTATTGAAACAGAAGTATAAATGACGGCAAGGCTTTTCATAAAGTCAAATATAAATGCCAAGCAAGGTTTTTCATAAAGTCCCTGCATGCCTGCCTGCGTGCCTGAAGGCAAGGATTAATAAAACTTACACATAAAAGAATCAAATAAATTATATCAATAATCAAAACCCTACAAAGTACAGAGTAGGAACTAACAAACATATAAGTAAAAAATCAAACAAATTATATCAATAATCAAAAGCCTAGAAACTAACAAACTACTAAATATAAGTTTAGAAAACAACAACGAATGCATTTCTGCATTATTTCTAACAAGATGCAGTGAGAAGGAAAATTAGGGATAACACCATAGTTCAAGTTGAAGTTAGAAGGAAAATTAGGTATAACATCATAGTTCATTGTATGTATGATTGCTTAGAAAATTGAAGTTATGGGTAGATGAAGGAAAGGAAACCTCTTGTTGGCTGGAAAAATTAGACACATTTGAATTTTGCAAATGGGTATTATGAAAGAAAAATTATGGTTGGGTAGAGGTTGTGTTAATGTTTGTAAGTGGGTATTATGAAAGAAAAATTATGGTTCGGTAGAGGTTGTGTTAATGTTGAGAAAACTTCATAGTTGCAAATTTGCAATTGTGGTTAGAGTTTTTGAGGAGGTTGGAGAAGTTTGAAGAAGACAGCAGTTTTAGTAGAAGAGAGCTAAGTAGAATTATTGTAGAAAAAGTTAAGCCAAGAAGTTGAAAAGTAGGTATTTGAAAAGACAATTCCAATAGTGAAGTTGTTCAATTAGTAGAAAAAGTTGCACAATGAGTGGCTGGAAATTTTTTTACAGAAAAAGAACATGTGAGTGCATGAAAAAAGCAATGGAAGAACATGTGAATGCATGAAAAAAACAGTGGCTAAATTAGAAGCTTTGGAGGCAATGCAAGGGATTGAAGAAATCCTGGGTCAAGGTCAAACCTTAAAGAAATTAGTGGAGAGGAAAAAGACTTTGAAAGAAGATGAAGTCCTTACTACAAATGAATTAATTAAAATTGTTCAAGAAGGTGATTTGGAGTATGCAAAGAATACGTGGTATGTTATGGCATTTGATATAAACTAGCATAGATCCAAATCCTAGGCTCTATCAAGGGCTGAGAGTGATCAAATCTTTCTAGGTGCAAACCTCTTATTAAGCATTGCACTTAAGAAGCTATTGATTTGATTCAAACCAAAAGATACATCTTTTTATTTATTGTGAACATCTAATATTTTTATTATTAATATTTAATATTATTTATGATTGACATATAATATTTGTATTAATAATATTTAACATTATTTATGCCCTACATATAATATTTTTTATTTTGTTAGGAACTAACATTAGAACATCTCCCCCATACATGGTTTTAAAACCATGTGCAAGGCCCTCCTAAAACCATGGGTTGTTTAGGAGGCCTTGCACATGGTCTTAAAACCATTTGCAAGGCCCTCCTAAAACCATGGGTTGTTTAGGAGGCCTTGCACATGGTCTTAAAACCATTTGCAAGGCCCTCCTAAACCATATACAATAAAACCATGTGTTGTTTAGGAGGCCTTGCACATGGTTTTAAAACCATTTGCAAGACACTCCTAAACCATGTACAATAAAATCATGGGATGTTTAAGACAAGGCCAACATTTTTTTGAGCATAATTCAATTTTTTTTATTTTTTATTATTTTGTTAGGTAGGAACATTACAACATATCTCCCATATTGTGTTGTTTTTCTGACCAACATTTTTATATTAGGTTGTTTTTGTAGCGGACATTTCTCCCTCATACTGGATTGTAGAGCCCCTCTCGGCTCAATTATAATGAGAAGTAGAGAATGGATAAGACCTCATAAAAGATGAAGATAATAGATGTCCGAGATGATAAAATTAAAATTAAAGAAGCGAGCAAAACTAGAGAATATAAGGAATATAGTTACGGGGATAGTAGGATGAAATTATTGAACGGTGCACTAAAAGGTGAAATGTTGGAGGTTGTTTTATGGAGGATTTCAAGTCCCTTAATTTAATGTGATGATGTTATAGAACTTGATATGAATTTTGAAGAAGAAGATAGTGATTATGTTAAAATCATTAATGGTGAAGTTGAGAATGAAGAATCATGGAGAAAATTCCCATGAGGGCAATGAAACTTAATAATCCTAATGTTTGTGCATGTGTAACTAAAAAAGGAAAAAACAGCCATGCTGATTTTATAAGTGAAAAATATGACCTTATTGTTGTTGCTGATTTTATAAGTGAAAAATATGACCTTATTGTTGTTGCAGATATTAATACAAGATTTAAGCAATTTTATGAAACTTTGAAGAAAGGAGTAGCATTTTTTTTTTGCTAATTAAAAAAAGGAAACATGAGTTTCAAGGGGAGAATGGAGAAGAAATGAAAACCCACGAAGAAATTGTGGAAAACCAAATGGAATAGGAAATTAAACAAACGAATGAGAAAAACTAGAAGATAAAGTATTGGAAGTGGCATATGATGAGAAAGAACTCTTGGGGAGGGATTGTACTTTGAATTCACAAAGAGATGAAGAAAATTGAAGAAATGAGGAGGGCAAAAGACAACTAATTTGTGGTTGTGTATATAGGATACGTAAGATTGTCATGTAGTAATCCAATATAAGAGGAAAATGGAGACTAAATTTCCATTGTTTTATTTCCTAACGAACGAAAGTTTAATAATGTGTAAAGGGAGTAAGTAGAAGCAAGACAAACTTGTTAAAGAGATTAGAGGTGCAAGTGGAGAAAAAGTTAAAGAAATAACATTTTCAACCATCTATCTTTGAACAAAGTGTATTGATTGAATGGCTTATTAACCAAAAATAATATAATTGGATTAGAAGAATAACTTGTGGTCCTAAAATAATGGATTTTAAAACCAAATTATGATGAGGAATTTCCCCAAGAAATGAAGTAAATGAAGAGTTTGGAATGGTATCAAGGACTACAAAGAAAATTGAAGTACAAATGGTTGTGAAGGTTATAAAAGGTGAAGGAACACAAATATAATTTTCCATAGAAAACGCGTGTGTGTAAATGAATGATCTTGTATTACATAGAAGAATATTAAACATGAGGAAGGTGTCCATATGGATAATGAACATGAAAGACATATGAACACTACCTTAGCCAACAAAGAAGAGAAGGGTGAAATTGTCTTAGTTGTAGTAGAAGACATACATAAGGAGAAGACAAGTTTGAAAGTTGCATGTGTAGCAATCCAAGTTACAACATAGGTGGAAGAGGAGAATATGAAAGAAACCTTTGTTTTATGCAATCATTTAAGTATTTGTGCTTGTAGACATTGACAATAGTGTTAGAACTATATAATATGATGAAGAACGTCCTTAGCTTCATGCAACCATTTAAGTATTTGTGCTTGTAGATGTTGACAATAGTGTTAGAACTATATAATATGATGAAGAACACCCTTATGAAGTGTTGAAGGTAGAAAGTATTGTAAGCGTAATGAAGTGAAGAAAATATAAAAGTTGAAGTAGATTAATTATATGTTGATGTAAATGCAACTTAAAAAATATGAAAGCATTTACATTGAATGCTTAATAGAAGATAAATACAATGTTGGTAAATTTTATTGAGATGATTTTGAAGATGCTGATGTGGAAGGCCACAATAATGATGTAGGAGTTAAAGAAATTTATGAGGGGAATCATGAAGGAATGTGAATATTGTAGAGAAACAATATTAAGGAGACCAAAGAAATAATTAATGAAGATGTTAATGGGAAGCAATTCTTTAAAAATGTAAAAGTAAATAAAGATAGATATTTTAATGAAGAATTTATTAAAGAATGTAATGAGCCTATTGGTGTATTGGTGAGTGTGTTGATCAATATGAGTTTTTTTGTTGAATGTGAGGATGTTGATGAGTAAGTTGAGCTAAGAGAATATTATGATTTTTCTTTGAGAAAGAAGATTTAGAAGAAGAATCAATGGAAGTGAGTTAACCAAGTTCTCCAGAAGATGAACCCACCTTAGTAATTCGAAACGTCGAGAAATTTCTCACTCTTAAGCATAGGGGCTTCACCTTATTGACCAATACCTTATTGTGTTCATTCACATAGGGGGGTTTTTTAATTCTGAAAAATAGGGTCAATATACTATAGGTACTGGAAGGAGAGATGTAGGGTATAGGGCCCAGTTTATATGTATTAGGGGTATAAAAAAGAGTATCTAATAAAAATAGGGGTTTTTTTAATTGGAAATATTTATTAGGAGGGGGGATCAACAAAAGAATTTTGTTAAAATTAGGGTCGTTTTTAATATCCCACAAATTAAGGTGTTATGACATAGCTTCACTGAGTGAAGACCACACGCTCTTAACACATATTTTCCCTTCTTTACAAGTTCTTATGATGTGAAGCCTTGATGATCTTAGATGTTAATAGTTGTTGAAGTGGTAGGAGACCATTTAACTGTCAATAACAGTGAGGAAGATGATGAATATAGGTGGGATATAAGTATTCCCACATTAGAGTAATTGAAAAAGTTTAAATATAAGAAAAAATTATCTGGACTGAAGGGAATTTATTTTTAGATTTCAACGAGTTAAAAGAAGAGCTTGTAGTTAGTGATGATAGCAGGATGCCTAATAGGTGAGCAATATTAAGAATGATGACTAGGGTAAAGATGAAGATGATAGCCCCGGGTGTGGGTGACACACACACAAATCACATGGGCCACCTATTGCAAGGGACGCATGGCTCTGGTGTGGGAAATAGATCAGATGGAGGAGTGAAGGTCTTAACTTCCCAAGGTGGCAAGCTATCATCCAACCCAGCTGAAAGTTGGGACTTCTAACTAAACTTTAGCTGTATAGAATAGGATTTATTACCTACACATGCTGGGTCATAGTTGTATGAAGCCAATAATTCACATTATGGATCCTGTTAAACTCCATACTTTTGGCATGATCATATCCCCAGTGTTGTTAATCTTCTTCTCCTTTTCCAACCCGCCAGGGAAACTATGTGTGAAAATGCCATAACAACATGACACTCTAAGGAGAGGTAGCACTGGTCGAGGAGGTAGAAGACGTAAGGTTAACCTAGGAGCTACAGATGGATATGCATCACAGGTTTTTTATGCCAGTTAGATGCATGATAAATGAATGGGAGTCTCGGGTTTTATCTGATCATTTGTCCTCAAAAAGAAATGGAGACAAAATTAACCACTACTGGATGATAAAAAAACACGATGGGCATGTTGATGGAATACCTAACGAAAAACTGGAATGGAGCTGAGGAAATGGAATAGAGGATGCAGACCTGTCTCAACCACACCAAAGAGCACATGAACACCATGGAAATGAATTTTAATTGGAGACATTATATTGGTTTTCATAGGAAGGATGAAATTGTGGGTGGTATAAACATGGAAAATCATGGTGCGAGCGGGGAGACATCAACAACCATAGAAAAATCCACCACACTTGTATAGGAGCACCTGGAAAATGCCAGGATGGCGATGCCGATCAAACCCGTCTGTGAGGCCTCAAACAGTGCCATTGTTGCACAACCACTTTAGGAGTTGCAACCCATCAGTCAGCCGACTCAAAAGGATGATTATGGACCATCCCCGATCCTTGAGGAGATTCTATATGCAATGGACGGAGATGCTACATCCTAAACTCTCCACCACCATCCTTGGTTCTCTGTGTGACTCTCAGTTTTTCTAGATATATAGGTTTTACAAATGTTTAGATTTCAGGTCAATCCACAGTATTTTTTATTGTTTGTAATATGTCGGTTGATGTGCATAGATCTGGAAAGAGAAGACACGTTTCCTTTCTGAAAAAAAAACCCAACAGGAACTTCAATTTTTTTGACAGACTAGGTGGGTGGCTAGATAGTCTAAGGCCCCATAGTAAGACAATGAAAATCTGTACTTTTTTTTCCTCTGTTAATATCAATTTCTACTGCTGCCTACACAAAAATAAAAGTTGAAGATGATAGAAAATAAAATATGAAAAGTTCAAGGTGTGGAGTAGGAAAAATAAAAGGAAGGGGAATTTTGTTTTCTAGGTTGGTGGTTAGACATAAATAAATAACAATTAAACAATTAGGGACAACCTAAACTTTGAAATATTCCACACCTAGATGTTATCCATCTATAGCACATTGTGATTTTTTTCCCAATTCCAACTAAGAAATATGGTTTGGTCCCACACTATGGTTTCTATGGTTTAAAAATAACTTCGAAGGAAAATCCTTGAAACAACAATAACCATCTACAAATGAGCACTCTCAAAATAGGCTTGTTTTCCAAATAATTTCAAGTTAAAATAATCTATGTAAAACTTAAAATGGTCACCCAAATGATAGTAGTAGAACTTTTGCAACACATACACTATATCTTTGGTGGTATAGTTACATTTATCTTGTGATTTTTTTTTCTTGCAAAAAAATAGGATGGCCAATGTTACCTATGCATGGTAGTGCAAGGACAAATCTTACTAATATCACTCATGAATTCACCTACACTTGAAACTCCACACTCTAATAAGGAATATAAAAATTGTTGCACTCACTAATTTATCCTCAAGAAAAGAGAAAGTTGCTTCATAGTTTAGGGTTCAAACAAAAATCCTACCCTTTTCTAAGAGTAATTATTATAATTAATTTTTAAATAAATTAAAAATATAATAAAACAAGTATATTAAATAAGAATAAAAATTTATCTAAATAGCCTTAATTCTTGCTTGGGATCTTGCATGAGTCCCATGCATCCTTATGGGCCTCATGCTCCTCTCTTTAAATAATAATAATTTATTATGAGCCTTTTGGGGAGGATGAAGTCCTTCCCTTTCCCTCCCTTCATTTTTATTAAACAAAAATTGGTTCTAGTCTCAATTCCAACTTGGCTTCAAGGATTTTCAAGGTTCCATGGTTTTCCATCCATGGCCATAGTTATCCTTTATTCCCTTCATTCCTCCTTGAATTCATAACATCTCGATCTTTAGTTACAATCAACAAGTTTTCTCAAGTAGAGCTCGAGCTTGTTATTTTTGGAGGGATTAGAACTCCATCTTGGATTTGAGAGCTCTAGGATATCACTCCTTCAATGCTCTCATTTCTCCTTTTTGTGTTAACCTTTTTAAGAGTTTTATTCTCTTATTTTTTTCCTCCAAGGGTATTTTTATTTAAATTCTATGGGTTTGGAGGGGCAAAGACTTAGGGTTTGAACCACTCCCTTGGCTACAGTTTCAATGGTCTCCATGGCCGGCTTAGCCATGGCTATGATCTTTCTATCCATTATGGACATGGACATAGAGGCACTTGCCCTTGCCAAAACCATAACCAAGCAAGTCATGGCCAAGACTTAGTCCAATGAAATTTTAATCTATTATCATTGGGATGATCCAACGGGGCTTAATTTTAGAAGCATGGTCACCCAAGATACCATGGCCTATGTCGTCCCAAGGCTTGGTGGGGGCATGCTTGGTGATGGTCATGATCACGTCCATGACTTAGGCTGTGGAAACTTGTAAAATGCATGATGGCGTTTCTTGTGGCTTAGGCCTCCATGGATGCTATTCCAACCCCCTAGGGCTTAGCCAAGGTATCCATGGTTGTCAACCTTCCATGCCCAATTTTTTTTATTAATTTTTATTTTTTTGTAATTTTTTTGATAAATCTATATATATATATATATATATGTATATATATA
>LPNX010648519.1:881169-901915 GCA_001517045.1 Pseudotsuga menziesii
CACACACACACACACACACACACACACACACACACATATATATATAGTTGTCATAATTCTATTTACCCTTTCCCATGTTGATAACAAGGTTTTTTATTATAGCTAATAGTTAGTTTTTTTTTGTTCATAGGTATTGTAGTGATGGTTTCATGCAAAAGGAAACAGGTTCCTTAATACCCCTTATATCAAGGAAACATGTGATCCAGGAGCATTAGCTCTCAAGACCAACTACTAAATTTCTGATCAGACCTTAAGCTCTAGGCATTTTCCCAAGGAGGGTTCAGTTGTACAGACATTGTAAACTTTCATGTAAAGTATTTTATTTTCCTAGCAAGTCTAGACAGGATAAAAGATCTAATCTGAAAGGTGTCAGTAAAGGATGAGTCATGTAACTATCATGATGTAGGAGCATCCTGGCATGCCAGCAATGTGATGATTTGGTCACATGATGTGGCATATTTTTTGTTGTCTGATGAGTCATAGTTTGTTAGCAGCAATAGGAATGATGGCGGATCATGACTCCTTGCATGGAGATCAAGCCACAGGTTGTTTATTGTGATAGGGACATTTTCATCATGCTTTGCAGTTGTTTGTTTTCGGTTGCAGGACCACTCGGTGGGGGAGTTAACAGTTTATCTTAAATAGGAATATTAGAGAAGTAGAGGGGGTTATGATCTTTAGGGTTAGAATTCCAATTCATAGAAGGGAAGGTCAGACTTGCGTCTATTTTCCACTTGCAATTACTTTGAGAATAGTGAAGAAGGAGAGTTGATTTGTGTGTTTGTTATGTTGCTTAATAGAAGGATTAGCTTTGTGTTTGCAGTGTTATTAGTCTAGATGCATTTATTGTTTGAATGATGTATCCGTGAAGAGCCAACTTCAGCGGTTTTCTGAACATTTGTGTATTTTTGTGAAATTGTTGATTCACGTGTTAAATTGTTGGTTGAATAGTTTAAATAGGTCGTAAATGCATGCATAGAAGTGTTAGGATAATGAATCTTGAGGATTGCAGGCTGGATTGATCGATTCTGTGATAAATTAGCACAGCATGCAGATTTTCTACCCTTAACAAGTTTTGCAGAGAATGAACGGCAGGGATTGAGTCCACAGATGAATATCTAATGGTCCAGGAGAGATACGCAATGGAAGTTGCGAGGGAGATAACAGATCTACAAAGATCTATGAGATCCGCATCAAAGAGTAGATCAACGGTTGTGGAGAAGGACGCAAAAATCTGACGGTTGGAAAAATTGCGGAGGAAAATTTGTGAAAGGAAAGTTGTGGGGGAGAAAATTTGGAAAGTTAGTCTCCCATCCCGCATCCCGCAACCCGCATGTGGAAATCCTGTTGCAGAAATAGAGTTGCAGAGAAGTTGTTGTGAAAACAGAGTTACAGAGAAGTTGTTGCAGAAGAAGAATACTCTGTTACGGAAAAGTTGTTGCTGAAGCAGAATTGGGAGGTAATTTTAGAGCAAAATTTGGATGAGGGATAAATTTGCAATCCTGCTAAGTGTAGGAGCCACCAGATCCTGGAGGTGCTGGTTGGGTTGGCTGTGGTTGATTCGGCCTGCACCAATTTTGGTATCAGAGTGAGGAGAAGCTCGTGGGAGAGAGAATTTGTAGCAGTGTGAAAGATAACTATTATTGCAGAGGCTTAGTGCAAGAGGATGGTTGCACGCATAGGCAGAGAAAGAGGTCGTGATAGAGGTCGACTAGCAGTGAATGCAGAAGTTATGGAGGAAATGAGGGAGCTACGAGCACATATGGAAGCCATGGAGAAAGATAGACAAAGATGGGGAAGAGAGTAAGTTAAATCTGGTGAAGAGAGAAAGAACAAGATAACAAGAGAGTGTTCTATGAAGGTGAGAAGATAGACCAGCAACAGTCTGAAAAGAAGAAGATTTTGCATGCACGTGGAGAAGAGGCTTGTATCCTGAGCAGTAAGTTATAGGCATATATATCTAATTTGGGAGGAGTGTATGCATGCAAGGGATAGCAGAAGGAGTGAATAAATCTCAGCAAATAAGTCATAATATTTGAAGATAGTGATGAAGGAAACTAGTGAGGGTTTCTAAGAGAAAGTGAAGTGTGGCCAAGGACCTAGTATTTAAACTAAGGTTTGAAGTACAAGAAGAAATTTATGTCCTCATGCAGATGAGTTGTGGGAGAAATCCTACAAGGAGCATAGATAAGTGCTCAGGAGGGTTCTAGAAAGAGGACGAGTACTTGCCGAAAGACCAAGTACAAAGGAGGTTTGGTGAGGTGAGGTGTAGCAGGGAGGACTGTGACTGCAGAGGCTAGTGCAGCTCATAAAGAGTGAAATAAAACTTAAGAAGATGACTAATAAGGGTCATAGAATAGGTTTTGGAGGAAGCCATAAAGGGAGGAAAGAAAATTCCAAACCAAATGGCATATGGAGGCATTTGAGTGATGAAGAGTATGAGAGAGAGAAGGTTGAGATAAAATCCATATAGAAGTAATGATGGAGCTGTTATAGAAGGAGGAGGAAGACCAGATATGTGGTTTTCTTGTGAAAAGAAAGTTGAAGTGGGATAAGCTACAAAGGAGGGGAGAGCGAATGATGAATGCTCAATATGAAGAAGAGATACTCAAGGCAAGAGAATGTTTGAGGGAAGTCTTGAAGGATGAATCTTCAAGTGAGACCAAGAGGTCTTAATGTTTTGAAACTGATATTTTGTGTATGTCTACAGGTACAAAGAATGAGGAAAGACAATTTGCTAATATTGTCATAAAGGATGAAGGAAGAGGACATAATCTGAGTTATGTCCGGGAAGAAAATGAGACAGCTGAGTCTCATGTACATGGACATGCACAGCTGAGTGAAATCAATGGTTTCTAGCCTACTATGAAAGTTGAAAACAAGGAAGACTTGGCATATGATGATGACCAAGAACTGAAAGAGACAAAGGAGGCTATCAAGCATTCAGATGTTATGCTCTGGGAAACTGAAAAGAAGGTTATTGAGGATTTTATGAGTCTTGTAGCAAACTTCATTAGAGGAAATTTCAACTCAATATGGGACTTTTAACTTTAACTCAAATTCCATGTCATCATGTGTTAGCCAATGAAATTGATTTAAATTTGAAATACCGTATAGGTCTTAAACACTTTTTTAATATAAATTTGGGGATAGGTAGCATAAACAAAACTACTTTTTTTGTTTGTATTTTTGACATATCTCCCGTGTTTTTACTCAAATTTCGATCGCGAGAGCTTGTTGGATGCGGAATTAAATTCTGCATCCAACGAGTACCCACTCGACATACTTTTGACGAACCTCGCTACCCCCAAAAAAAAGAAATACCTGAAAAAACATGATGATGATGTCATCAGCATCACGTTTTTTCAGGTATTTCTTTTTTTTGGTAGCAGGGTCTGTCAAAAGTATGTCGAGTGGGTAATCGTTGGATGCAGAATTTAATTCCGCATCCAACGAGCTCTCCTGATAGAAATTTGGGTAAAGACATGGGGAGATATGTCGAAAATACAAACAAAAAAGTAGTTTTTTTGTTTTCTTCCTCCAAAATTAATAAATATTATTTTATTATTTTAACTATTATTTTATTAATTTTTTTTAGGGGGCCCATTTTGAGTTGAAATTTCCTCTAATGTGGACAGTAGGAATATTTGATGATTGAGTCATCAAATAAGACCATTGAGTCTTGTGGGTTTAAAGCTGACAAATTGAATGTGTTTGCAGGTATTGTAGAAGACAATCCATCGTATGAAATTGTCTTAATTGAAGATGAAAGTTATTTGGTAAGGCATAATCAGGAAGATGTTAAGCATAAATACACAGTGCTTGAATAAGCTGACAGGGAGATGCTATTACTGGAGAACCTGTTAGATAAATCTGAGTCAAATTGTGGATGGAAACCTCAAGTAAACAAGCTATGTTTTAATAGTTTTGATGAAGAGATGAAGTACCTTGAGGGGTGCATAGGAAAAGATGAAAGTGTGAAAGATTTAGCCAGTCTAGATGGAGAGATGGAATTGTTTTCAAGCAATGACAAAGGAAACGATGAGTTATTGCAGCATGAGGAGTCTACAAAGTCCTTAATTAATGAAGGCAACAATCTTATTGGGGAAGAGACAGTCATATCTTATGAGAGGGAATTTGTTCCTAATGAGGACAAAGAAGATTTGGTTTACTTAGAGAGCCAAGGTAAGAGTGATGGATAGGCCTTTGGGACTACCATAAGAACAGAGAATCATAATTCTATTCTGATAGAGAGGGATGAGATAGTGTCATAGAAAACTTTGGTTAGTGACCAGAAAGAAGAAAGGCATAAGGAAGAAAGTGATGCTACTGTGTCTCAAATTGGAGATGAAGCAGTCTTGGGACTGAGGAAGACTGAATTGACTGATAGAAATGGTCAAATAATTCAACGGAAATTACTGAATATTTTCAAGACATAGGTTCTTGAAGGGAATCAAGTAATCAATGAATGTTTGAAATACTGGATGAAAGTATTTAAGGAAGAGCAAGAAATTGAAGTCAACGAGGAAGACATGTTTCTTGTTATAAAAGAGACAAGTGAAGATACTTGTTCATAGCTCTATGATGTGTTTACTAGTATACAAAGAGGAGTGATTGAGTATATGACTGCAATCAAAAAACTGAGAGATAAATTACTTTTTGAAAGAGAATTTGTAGGTAAAGAGCATGAGAAGGATATTACAGAGGGAGATATCTTCAAAGGTATTCAGGAAGTTTGGGTGGAAGCAATGTCCCAGACAACAACTACAAAAATCTCAAGAGTTGTAGCATAAATTAAATCAAGGAAGGTTGAAGAAGGTAACTAGCAGCTTGAACAATAAAGTACAGAGTTAAAGCAAAGAAAATATCTCAAGCAATTTGATAAAGATGAGACAAATGAAATCAGATCCGAAGGTTTTAAGAATGACAACAGTAAATCTGTTGTAGAGTAGTGGAGAAGATAGTTTAATGTTTTAAATATATTTTGGAAGATATGCAATAGTAAAGAATGGAGAGAGGATATTTATATCCTCGTGAGTGAAGGAAGAAGGAAGTTGCAAGGTGAAAGTGACAAGAGTTATTTTCAGCAGGGAACAGAGCTGCAGAGTGAGATAGATGAATTGTGGAAATTGATGAAAATTCCTAAGAAAAGCTACAGCAGGGTAAAGCAGGCAGACCATTGTAAAGTTGAATGGAGAGTGAAAAATGATGAACAAAAAGACAGTGGAGTACTACGACGTAAGGTTTGGAATCTTGGAAGGTTACAACCAAAGAAAAATGAAGATAGTGAAGCTTATGGATAGCAGGAAACACAAATTTGGGATCCAAGAAGATGTGGGATAAATATGCATAATCAAGAGATCATGTCTTCTTTCTCCTTTGGGAGTCTGATGCAAGAGCATTAGCTCTCAAGGCCAACTACTAAATTTCTGATCGGAACTTAAGCTCTAGACATTTTCCAAAGGAGGGGTCAGTTGTAGAGACATTGTAAAATTTCATGTAAAGTATTTTATTGTCCTAGCAAGTCTAGATAGGATAAAAGATCTAATATGATAGGTGTCAGTAAAGGATGAGTCATGTAACTAACGTGATGCAGGATCATTGTGGCATGCTAGAAATGTGATGAGTTGGTTACATGTTGTGGCATATTTTTGTTTTTTGATGAGTCATAGTTTGTTAGCAACGATAGGAATGATGGTGGATCATGACTCCCTGCATGGAAATCAAGCCACAGGTTGTTTATTGTGATAAGGACGTTTTAATCATGCTTTATAGTATTTTTTTTCGGTTGCAGGACCACTTGGTGGGGGAGGTAACAGTTTAGATTACATAAGAATATTAGAGAAGTAGAGGGGGTTATGTTCTTCAGGGTTAGAATTCCAATTCACAGAAGGGAAGGTCAGATCTACGTTTGGTTTCCACTTGTAAATACTTTGAGAAGATTGAAGAAGGAGAGCCAAGTTGTGTGTTTTTTCTATTTCTTAATAGAAGGATTAGTTGTGTGTTTGCAGTGTTATTATTCTAGATGCATTTACTATTTAAATGATGTATCCATGAAGAGCCAACTTCAACAGTTTTCTGAACATCTGTGTATCGGCAATCAAGCCGAGTAAAAGATCGACTGTGATCTGATTTAAAGGACTTCATTTTTGGATCCTCTCGAAGAAAGACCCCTCTATCAGTAGTGGAACCTCAATGTGTAAACCCAGATAGGAAAGCTAACCAGACCTAGCAAACCTTACCTAAAAGCAATCGACGACATATCCTTCTTCCTCCTCCTCATAGGTCAACTTCATGGAAAGGCACGTTCCAAGAATCTCCCAATATAAGAAGAGGATAGATTTCTTCTCAATAGATGCAAGTGAAATGAATATATGCGCTATCATCATATATGTATGAGGACTTACTGTATGTGTAGCTCTCAATTAGGACTCCTATACGACATTATGGGAATAGGGCTCAACAACTAGGGAGAAGTAAATGTGGGCTCACCAAGGGAATCGTGCAAGGCAATTCATTCCACATCCTACTTGTCTATGTTAACTGGAAAGATTGTATGGCTCCAACAAAGATAGCCTAGATATTGGTGTAACGCCCAATGCTCCCATGGACTCACATGCTTATATGGATAACTTCTCTTCTCTATCCTTTTGGATGTGAACGCCAAACTATCTACCTCACCTCTCTCCCGTAGGGGACTTAATGGGGCAGGGATGTATTGTATCCTTCTCCTCTCGGTAATGGGGAAAAGTGGTTAGAGCAATCATCAATCAAACTAGGGGGATCTAGCAGTAGTAGCCATCATCTCACGGGGATCTTGCGTAAGCCATTCTCCCTTTGGATTCAAGCAGTAAGATCCAATTTTATATACAACCTCTCTAGCACCTAGGGGGAGGGCCCCAGATTATTCTCTATTACAGAACCTAGGATCTTCTAGTTTTTACAATGTGACTCTGGGATACACGGACCTTTCACACATTAAATTATTGCTTGAATAGTTGAAATAGGTCGTAAATGCATGCATATAAGTGTTAGTCTAATGAATCTTGAGGATTGTAGGCTGGATTGATCGATTCTCTGATCAATCAACGCAGCACGCAGATTTTATACCCTTAACAAGTTTTGCGAAGAATGAACGACGGGGATTGAGTCTGCAAACGAAGTTCTAATGGTCCAAGAGAGATCTACAATGAAATTTGTGAGGGTGATAACGGATCTAAAAATATCTATGAGATCCCCATCAAAGAGTAGATCGACGGTCATGGAAAAGGCCGCAAAGATGTGACGGTTGGAAAAATTGTGAAGGAAATGTTACAGAAGGAAAGTTGCGGGGGAGCAACTTTGTAAAGTTGGTCACACATCTCGCATCCTCCAACCCGCATGAAAAAATCATGTTGCGGAAACAGAGTTGCAGAGAATTTGTTGCAGAAACAGAGTTGCAGAGAAGCTATTGCGAAAGAAAAATACTCTGTTGTGGAAACAGAGTTGCGGAAAATTTGTTGCAAAAGCAGAATTGCGGGGAGGTAATTTTAGAGTTGAATTTGGTCAAGGGATAAATTTGGCAATTGTGCTAAGTGTAGGAGCCACCAGATCCTAGAGATGCTGGTTGTGTTGCCTGTGGTTGATCTGGCCTACACCAACATGCCTCATTTAATTTTTATAAAGAACCCTTTACATGCATTTTTTTGTAACTAAGTAGGAACATAATTATATTATTGATGACTGTAATTTACATAGAGTACAAAAAATCTTAGGTCGACCCTCCATGAAAGCAAAAAAAACGATCCCATAAGAATAAAAGATAGATAGTTTCATCAACAAGGATCCCAATGCATACATTTGAGTACCAATCGATTAATACAATTGAAAGTTTTTGAAAGTAACAACAAAATTATTAAGAAGGTATACCTAACAGGTTTTCCTAGGCTATAACTATAAGACTCCATTCTATAACCACTATAATTACATTATACCAAAAATAAGAGAATGAAAATAGACAATTTCATGGAAAACCAGTTCATGGAGATATAGGGGGGTCATCCTCTCCCTCGTCGATGATATGGGGAAATTATGGAGTGCTACCAACTTGAGGATGATTTGTTTCTAGTTCAATCCCCATTCTTCTAGCAATAATATCCAGTTTGGAGGCCACGAACTTGAGCTCCAGTTGCATGCACTTTAGACGACCCAATTCTACCTTTATATATACAATTTATTGGTGCTTTTCTACCATTGAAATTCCCAACAACAAATTGGTAGTCCAATATAGATGCAATTCCTTGTGGTATGATACCACCCTTCATCTAGTGTATCTGGGGTCAACAATCCACTTTTATAAAACCTCAATTCCTTTCATTATACCTATGTAGATATGCTAACCTAAATTTTCTTCACATATTTCCCTATTTCCCACTTGATAACCATCTCAGTGTGCTTGTAATAGAATAATTCCACCTCCATGGCCTCCGACAATTACTTAGAGGGGTCTGGTTCATTTTCCACCTTCTTCCCCTTTTCCACTCTCATTTTCATAGGTGTTTCCTTCCCCTTCATTACACGACACTTATTTCCCCTCTATCAAACAATCCCCAACATTCTCATACTGCGTATTGTTGGCTTCCTCAACATGCAAGTTAAATAAAAGAGAGAGGGATGAGGGATCAAGGCTTTGAATCCCTTTTCCACCCTTTCTCATTATTTTATTTGATGCAAGGTTCCATAATGGCCTACAGATTGAAATTATTCAAAATGTTTGGTTGCTACATCATGTGCATGCAGCACCAAGCGATCATTTTCCACCTCTTGTGTTGAACCTTAAGTCTTTCGGTCCACTTGATCACTAGATTGTGGTCTACGAACATTGTAACAAATGCAACATTGTCACTCTTGAGATAGATTTGTCAGTAAAACATTACATGTGTAAATAATAAAGAAGTAGTACTTTTATCTTTATCTCTCTAAATTGTCAGTATATATACACACATTTTTCACAAAATGTTGGAGATACGATGCACACGAAGAGAAGAATGTGGATGCAAATTTGACAAGGAGTAGTGTTTTTTTGGAAAATAAATAATTTTTTCAACGAAAAAAATTGGTTCTTTGATTTTTTATATTTCATCTGTTTTATGACAATGAGAAATCCAAAATAGAGATGAAATTTTTAGCCAAATGTATTAGTGTTTTATCCTATCTTTTAGTCTCTTTATGTAGATACCAAGCCTTAGAATAGGTCCTAGAGTATGGAAAATAACTATAGACCTGGAAATGAGTCTGCAAACCCTCATTTCCCATTTTTGTGTGCATTTTTCAACATGAGAAAAGGGAACTATGTTGCCACCATATATATTCCATGGTTATAATATATTTACCATTAGAAATAAATAGATCTAAACATTGAAACTTTAGTGCGGGGACAAACTTATATGCCATCAATTCCTAGAATGAGTTCTTGTTTGAGAGACCTCCTTTATGTGTGACCTACAACAGGGGTATATTGTAAATCCATATCTGATATATGGATTCTCTACTTTTCTACAAATCAACTCCACATATATGTAAGGAAATATTCTAAGATAAATGTCCCATTATATATAGGTGGGCCCCTCAACCTTGTCCTAATCCACTTCATTGATATAATAGTGTCACATTGTATAGAAGAAATCTCATGTCTCCTATTCCACCACTCATTTAAGTCCTCTTTGGAACACTATCAAAGGATTGGATACTCCTCCAAATTAACGAGCTGATTTAGATTAATGGGTGAATCCATAAACATGGGTAATATTTTTTGGCCAAAAGTGACTATGAAAATTTGATATTTTACTTAGTTATTAAATTGAAGCCCTTGAAACTCATCTATGCCTTGTGAATTTTGATATGCAATAAAAAACAAATTGTAGGGAATTACATTGTCTTTCCAATGATATTTAAAAAAAATACGTATATCATTTAATGATTCAAAATTGCATTTAATGAAATTCTTTTTCTTGCAAATTTAAAGAAAATTTAACAAGTGGTTTGTGTGCACAAAAAATAATTTAATGCTATATATATATATATATATATATATATATATATATATATATATATGAACATATTTTTTTAATTTATTTTAGAAATTTGTATTTTTTTATTAATTTTCGAAACAAACCAGTGAACACTTGAGTCACATTTTGTACACATTCGTGTGCACATAAACTTTATATTAATACTTACATAAATTAAACATACCCTTTTAAAGAGGACATGTCGATGTGGGGCATATATATTTAAAAAAATCTTTGTTGTGTATTTTTTATGTTGTTGATTTTTCTTTGAGCTCCTTCGAAGTTGTGGGCATGTTTTTTATGTATAAGTTTTAAAAGAAAAATTAAAAAAATATCATATGAACTCGAAAACATGTAAATTATATACTAGTAGATAAGTGACTCATTGATGACTCCACTGGCATCAAGTCCACCACCTAAGGTGCAATTAATGACATAGTTTATGTTTTTCAAAGACGCGAGTAAAATTAAATCTACAAGAAAAGGGGCTAAAAGCCTATTTTTAAATCCTTCAATCAAGGTCTTGAAAATCCTTGATTGAGGGTTTGAGCCATCTTTTAAATACCTTGATTGAGGTTTTAACCGCAATTAATAAAATAGATCAGTTGGGAAAATTCCTACATCAATCTTATTTCACAAATTTCCTAATTTTATCCTTGATTTTGGAAGTTTCAAATCAACTAATTTATCATTCAAATGTATGGTTTTTTGGTAAGGGGTTAGAAGGCGCAAAGAGCGCTTCCACCATCGAAAAGCGGGACGTCGACATAAGGCATAGTTGACCGCGTGAAAGGACAAACCGACAAATATGAAAGTTTTGGTTAAATTAGTTAGGAAATTGGTCAAGTGGACCATTTTCTAGCGACGTAGTAAGCTTATAAGTAGAGTTAGATGGATAGTCATTAGGATATAGAAGAATCAACAGATTTTGTAATCAATTCTTATCTCTGGATCTAGTTTGAAGGAACGAATGTATTTTTTGGTCTGCGGCTAATCGACCAAGAGATGTTCTATGATGTATTTCTAGAATTAATGATATGAAGATTCAATTGGCAATGTGATTATGTCTCTTGTTTGCATTTCTGTATGACATGGTCAATAATGCGAAGTCTTTAATGGCGCTACCTCTCTGTTTCCATGATTAAGTTTGAATGATGTGATGCCTAGCGGGATCTATTGGTTTTCTATATGTCAATGTCTTTGTATTATGAATATGAATCAGAATGATGATAATGTTCCTTTGTCGATCTAATTCCAAGTAAGTGCGATTAATTTGATCTGAGTAATGATATGAGTTAAACCCTATATTTCTAGTCAATATTACGATAGATTAACCGATTGGGTGGAAGTCCTATTCCCTCTATGGAAACTTGGTTCCCATAGCCCTCCCTCAGACATCTCGGATGAGACTGCACTTGCTTCGTAGGTGTTGCTGGATAGGGTAAAACCTATTCGGGTCGATGTTTAGGGAGCTTGTGTTGATGGGTATCGACAGATCTGCAGAGTGAACCCCTATCGACAAGATAGTGTCAACAAATGGTTATGTTGTTGGGACCATACTGCAAAAGAGAAGAGGACATGTTGTGGCACTCAATGAAATCGGAGATCCAAGATTTGTTTGATAAGAAGGAATGAGAGTTTGCGAAAGGAGAAAATCAGAACCCGAGATTAGCAAGAATATTGGATGGGAAGATACATCTATTATGATATTCATGAGATATTCTTTGCTAAGTTTTCAATAGTATTGTGTGATGAATTAGCGCATATTACTTTCTAGAAGAAAAATTTTCAAATGGAAGAACCTGAATGGTAGACCCTAGAACTAATTTCATAGTTGCGAAGGGTGAACAACAAAGCTTCAAGGGCTGTCAATGTGTGGATAGACAACATTTTGGAAGGGTACATTATGGAATTTACTGTCGACATAGTCAAATCCTACAACGATGCAAAAATATAATTCTTTAAGGAACCAAGGGGGACATTTATATTATTCTTTAAGGAACCAAGGGGGCACATCCATATGCCGCTGATGCAGCAGAATATCACATCTTAGGAAGAATCTCTGGAAATTGCGATCAAACTAGAAGCTTCACCAGTTGGCGAAATAGGGATTGGCATGAGCCAGATCCACTCACAATTGGTGAACCTAACTATTCATTTGTAAGATATTAAGAATGTTAAAGAAGTCCATGAAGAGGTATGGTGCAACCGATGCCAATCAGAGGGACATCATAAGGATTAATGTTTGTACTTCTGGAAATATTTGTAGGCTGGAGCTCCAAATCCATTAGGTCAAGGAGGATTGCCATGGTGTCAAATTTTTTAGACTATAGGACATTGGTCTGAGGAGTGTGTATACCTTCAAAAGGTTGTGTCGAAACCATCAAACCTTTTCTGTAATTTTTGTCAATCGGTTGGCCATGAAGAAAGGGACTGCATAGCATATGATTTTCTTTAGGAAATAACCATGGATACATATTTTATGAACGGAGAGGAGAAATGGATAGTAGAAAGACCAGAGTTGTAATCGTAGTATAATCATCTGCAACGATAATATAACCCGTTGCAACCGTAGTATAACCAGCCACAACCGCGGCCTAATAAAAAACAACAGTTCAACAAACAACCATACTAGCAGCAGGGAGGATTCTGAGGAGGATTCCACGGAGGTCGTAATGGAGGATTTGGTCGCAGAGGAGCTATGGGATGAGGTCGTGAACTAGTAATGTGCTATAATTGTGGAGTATTGGGACATTATCAGAGGTGATGTTTGAATTTACAGCCTCATTGTACTTATTGTAGCACCATAGACCATACCGTCGAGGAATTCCCACAATTGATCATGAAGTGGCAAGCAAAGAATGCACTGCAACTGCAACAGAACTAGAACACAACTCAGAACATGTTGCTGCTGCAACTTCTTCCCAAATGTTTTTTGGTATTTTAGGGCCCTCCTTCTACTTTGTTTAAAATCATACTTAGATTATTTCCTAACTCGAATAATTCCACCTTTAACACATAGTTTTTCTTAGGGGTTAACCAAAGAAATTTTTTGGCTAAGTAAAACTCACAGTTTTTCTCCGACGTATCGTAGGAACTTGGCTAGTTGCTCTGATGTATCGGTGGAACTTGGCTAGTTCATCTGACATAGTCGATTGGATCAAAAGATGGTTTTATTCTCTCACTGTTTCGGCATAACTCGAGCAATATTTTCAACATTGTCGAAGAAAACTCATGAAACATCACTGAAACGGTCAAAATATCTTGGTGAATGACGCTGAATGAGTGACGAGTGCCAAGATTTCAGGACATCTCAAAAAATTCTGCCAAAACAGTCGGCATTGAAGGTGAGCTTTCCAATAAGCCGAGTATCGACACATTTCATCGGAGGAACTTAGCAACTGTCGTTGAAAAGTTATCCTATGGAAAAGAAAAGAAACTCAAGAATTCGACTCAAACGGTCATGTGACACAACACGAGGGGAGACTTGCCAAGGAAGCCAAAATAGGCGGCGTGACTCGAGGAGTGTCACCGAAACTGTCGGTGTCACTATGTTATTAAAAGAGACTATGACCTTTTTGTGCAAAACGACGTTATGAGTGCCAACCACCGCATTTATTCACTCAACTACCACATTTATGGCTGAGTTTTCTTCATTTTCTATAAATACAACCAAGGTTTTTTTTAGTTTTTTATCACAAATGTAGTTTCAACCACGTTAGCCAATTGCCAAAGGACGAATTCAAAACCCATGATGCTCATCTACTTTCCACGACCACTAAACAATTGACAGGTAGGCACTGTACCTCATGAAATCTTATTGTTTTCAAGTTGAATCTTTTTATAAATGGCAATGACTATACTGGTAGTTGTATCCTGGTTGTATTTAGATCCAGCTAGGTTTATTCTCATTATTCCTACCTTTTCCTATCTGTATATATCCTCGCTATATGGTATACCTATGCTCGTAATGTGGTTACCTTGGTATACGTTTAGATTTTGTGCTAGATGTGCACAGGTTAAGTGTTTGTTCCTAGTATGCCCAGTCACTTGGGTATATTTTTAGTTGTTCCCTCTTGGTAGTAGGTTGTAGTAGTGACTGACTTCACGGTTGGTTACGCACTACAACTGATGAAACGAAAACACCTCTGAGGCACATTTTTTTTTAACTGACCACATAGAAGCATCCCATCTATGATATCTTTTCAATCCATCCATCTCTCAAGTTTTTCTCATGGCCATGCTTCTTTTTCCTTAGATTTTGAAACCCTTTGGTTAAACCAACTCACCAGAAATCCAATTACTCATTTATTTTTCTTGGGGAAGAAATATTTTAACATCGACTGCCCTTTTCATTTCCATAATGAAGCTTCATTTTTGTAAATTCTCGTGTTACTCCTCTTTGTGGTTTTATCAATGTTGTGATTTTCCATTTGGTTTTTTGGGAAACGATTTGAAAGGATAAATTTAAAAACATTTTTTGAGAGTTCTGTTGAGGATTTTCATTTTTCAAACTATTGCTAGGATTGGTTAAATTGCTGGAATCAAACCTCACCTACTGGATATAATGATATTGCATAGTTTACCACTTAGCTTTGACCCTTACCTAGTGCCAGGTCAATGTATGTGGGTGGAAAACAACGAGGAGGGGAAAAGGGGTTGTTCTAGGGAGGTTAGATGTGAACCAAAAGCCACCTTTATGGAGAAGGATTTACCACCTGAATACCAGGATTTTAAGAGAGAATATCCTCTCTTTAGGCCACCTTTTTACCAAACAATGGACCACATGGTTGAGAACAGATCCACTCTAGAAATAAAATGGTTTTTCCTTCCATCCCAAGACCAAGACCTAGTTTCAATCCTCTTCTCAAATTTATTATTTCAAGATTCATTATGTCTCGTCCACAGTTGACATTGCTTCCATTCCTCCACTTGTCTTGGGACTTGGGTGAGTGAGAAAACTGGCAGCAGGTTTATACTTGGTTTTCTTCTTTCAAAGGAAAGAATGGTATGTCAAAATTAGAAGAACCCATTAGACGGGACTACAATGCCATTACTTATCATTGCATAGTTTTCTACATTTTCAATACAATGATGCATTCCTTGGTTATTTTTTTAAATCACTTGCATTATTACTAGTCAATACAATGATGCCAAGGAGCCAAAGTTTTCACAACTATACAAGCTAGGGCCTTATGAAATTTTGTGTCGATACATTCTACTACATGAGCAGGAAGTAATATTGGTAGATGCACACAACGGGATTCTAGGAGGATAGTATGGAGGTGACACAACCGCTAGGAAGATACTATGAGTCATCTTATGGTGGATGAGAATGCATGGTGATGTCGCAGACTATGCTAAACATTGTGATGTATGTCAACGAATGAGTAAACCATCACAGAGAGATGAGATGTCATTAGTACTTCAGATAATGCTACAAACATTTGATAAATCAGCCATGGAATTTGTAGGACCCATCAATATACCAGGGAAGAGAACAGGTGTACAATATATCATTATTGCAACAGAGTACCTGATAAGATGGGATCAGGAATCACTGGTGAAGGATTTGAAAATGTGTTCCATAGATTTGGATGTCCCAAGATACTGCTGAGAGACCATGGAGATCACTTTTTCAATTAGACAATTAAAGCGATGATGAATAAATTTTAGATTCAGCACAACAGTACTCCATATTAGCCACAAGTGAATGGAGTAGTCGAGGCGTTCAACAAGATACTAGAAAACACGTTGAAAAAAGTATGCAATGCAAATCACGATGATTGAGATTTGAAAATCCCTACGATATTATGGGATTACAGAACAACATGTAAAATATTGATGGGACAAATGCCATTCAAGTTAGTTTATGGGAAAAAAGTGGTGTAACACCTCGGTTTTGACCCTATTTCGCATTAAATATATATATGATGAGAATATTGTATGGAATCATGGCAAGGAGCTCAATGCCAAGTCCCTGCCATTGATTGATGTTTTGTGTATAGGTGATCAAGGTTGATGCCTACGGTTTATGGTGCTAAGTAAAGCACAATATATAATTTTGGACATCATATAAATATGCAATTTAATTAAAAACCCACAACCAGCTATGTCAATGCAACAAATAATGAGATGGGGGCATGATTTCCCAAGGAAAAGGGAGGGGGAATGTTTAAACTTGAGCCATGGGGGAAAATCCATGTGTAAAAAAAAACACCCAAAAAATGTATGCCCATTCCCTCATGCACTCACATTTCATCTTCCCTCACGATGTGGGGAGCGACGGGATATTTTGATGATCCATCCTTGAGAATTTTCAGTTTTTCTTGATTCCATTTAGTGCATGCGAAGTCCATCATTGAGGCTTTCACCAAAAAATGTGGTGGTCGATTCTGATCACTCTTGATTCCATCCTGTGCATGCGCACTGTGCGTTCATTGTTTTGGAAGAACCGTGTTTTTTCTGTGTGTTTGCCTGTTGTTACCAGCTAGGGAGTGTTGTTGTGTAATGGTCTCCTCTGTCACCGAATGAGTGGAAGCCTATTTTGTTGTGTTGACCTTGTGATCTATGTGTGTGCATATCCTTTCCTTGTTATGAAATGGTATGGAGTGGAATTGGATCTGAACTGGCTTGATAAACCTAGTGTAGGAAGGAACCTCACAAATAGATCTAAAGGGGATGGTTTTCTTCTTTACACTCCCTGAACAACATTGGAAGGGAAGGCATAGCCTAAGGGACTATGTAGCAGAGAAAGGGATGCTTCCTTGTGTTGGGTGTGTAGATGTTTCAGGAGCCAAGTTTGATCTAGTATAGGTGTCCACATCTCGGCGGTTGAGCTCACTAGCTTAGCAGTTCAATTTTTTCAGTTCCTTTGCAGCTTGATAAACCCATCTGTTCATTGGCTTGGATGGTCTTTAATAAGAATGTTGGATTTACTGACTTCAGTCTGATAAACCCAGCAGTATATTGGCTTGTTTGTTTGTAGCTTGATAAAACCAATTGTGTTGGCTTGGCTAAGTTTGGTTGCATTCTTGTCTATGTGTGATCCTGTTAGTGTTTCTTATTCCTTGTGGGAATCATGCCTAGGTCGGGGGTGGAAGTGCTGCTGAGAGATTGAGGAGTGCACTGGCCTATGGCTGGGTGGAATGTTACAGCGGCGTAGCTGGTTGCAAGACAAACTTATTTCAAGATAAGTATTTCTTGTGTGCAATCTCTGCAACTGTATCTTGTTTAATGAATTGTGAAGAGCATGTTGAATGCTTGGATGAATGTATTTACTTCCATTGTATAATTGCAATTGTATGCATCTATGTATGTTTACTTTCAATGCATTTCTAAGTTTCATGGTTGAATTGGTGATGGCCTAAATGACCAAGGTGGTTCAAGACTTCTGTTAGCAGGTTTAATTTCTGCAGAAATCTCCCTTCCCTAACTTGCAGGATGCGGAAGCAACATTCTGTAAATCCTTTTCTCTGCAGTTTTCCTTCCGCAACTTGCGAGATGCGGAAACGTCCTTCTTTAATATTTATTTCCATAGTTTTCTTTCTACAACTTGTGGGATGTGGCTTCGTAGATACCTACTTCCGAAAGTTTTCTTTCCGCAACTTGAGGGATGCAGGACCACAAATTTGAATTTCCCCGATTCCACAACTCAAGCTTTCCACACTGTTGATTTTTGCGGGTTGATTCCTAGCCGTTGATCTATTCCCAGTTGTGGAATAGATTGTAATTGTTGATATCTATCATGTTTTTCTCTATTGTTCGATCTCCTCTGAGATATTTCTTCATGGATCGCTGAATTGATCAACGGTGGACGAGAGGGGGAACATGACAGTGTGGTAGCAGAACATGAATTTTGAGGAGTGCTTCACGTCCATGCCCTATGTTTCAAAGAACAAAAAAGGTCTGATAGGAAATTTTTAATTCCGCATGGTCATCAGGGTATGGGTACGTGATAGAGTGGTATCAGAGCTACTGGTTGCAGCGCTAGGGCCTAAATGGGCCAATTTGAACAGTTAACAGAGCTATTGGTAAATGGTTTCAAAATATTGGTAGATGCATAACAAAGAAAACTGCCATGGGTAGTGGGTAAGTGGCTTCGATTTTGAAATTATCTAACAAATTTGTTATTAACACATTTTGCAGAACTATAGTCGTAGGGCAGCATTCGAGATATTGTAGTTCGGTAAATCTAGTTTGGCTGAGCCATGAGAACCGACAGGTGCGATGATGCACATAACCCTAATGAATACGAGGAAGATACTATGGGGTAAAATGTCTAAATTGGAAATGCTAAGACAGAGTCTAATGGGAAGAGGTTTCAAGATACTCCTTCAGATGTTTCCACCACCATGAGAAGCCTAAGAGTGGAGATGCAAAGTCTCATGGAATGCAATGAAGTATTGGTTAAGGCACTGGAGGAACATAATCAGCTAAATGCATCCATGTTATATAGTTTGACATACATTCAAAGGTGAATGAGCTCTGGGGACCAGACAGTGAGACCAGAAGGAAGTAAGAGCACTACTAGAGGAAGAAAGAGATCTCCTAGTGGGTCATATGACTATGAAGGATCCACTGGTGGCTCAAGTTCTTCTTCTCACGAGAATTAGAGAAAGAAGCTCTACCATAACTGTTTGTGTGATGAATTTAAGAAGGCAAAGCCTCCTACCTTCAACGGTGAGATAAAGAATGGTCAAGAAGTTGAAACTTGGCTTCTTGGAATGAGGAAATATTTCCAAGTCCAAGACTATTAAGCAAATATGAAGGCTAGAGTAGCCATCTTCAATTTGACTGGAAGAGCATTCATATGGTGGGAGCACTTTAGGAAAGTGAAGAAGATTAATGAAAGGTAGATTGTGTGGAAGCAATTCCAGAAGTATTTCAAGCAGGAGTACCTCTCTGACAGGTACTATGATGATAAAATCAAAGAGTTCCATGAGCTAATATTGGGACAACAAACCATGGAAGAGTATGCAAATAAGTTCTTGGAGTTGTTGAGGTATGTCAGGTACATCAAAGATGAGAAGGTGAAAATCCAGTGTTTTCTGAGTGGATTGCTTCAGTCTTACAAAGACAGAATTGAATTTTATGAACCTAGAACTCTGGAAGAAGCGATAAGGAAAGATAAGTATTGCTATGAGAAAAGAAAGGGCAAACCTGATTACCATAAGACATGGAAGGACAAAAAGAATGAGAAGTCTGACCAAAGGAAGAAAGGTTTCAAACCTTCTAGCTCTAGGAATCAACAAAAGCAGCCATCCTAAGTTGAGAAACAACCATCTGTAGTGGTGGGAGAAGAGCCAAGAGATCCACAATAGAACCGAGCACCACTCCAATATTGGAAATGTGGAAGACCCCACATGTGCAGGTATTGTCCACTTGAGAATGAGAATGCAAGGACAACTTACAACATTCAAGATGCAGAAGTAGTGGATCAAGTAGCAAGGGTCATCCCTAGAATCTATGCACCACTAGAGGACCACCAGGAAGATCACCAGTCAACTATGGTTGAAGTTGCAGGTAAGAATGTTGAGCAATATGTTTCTATTTTGATTGACCCAGGTTCTACTCACAGTTACATTTCTCCTAGAGTAGTGGAGATTTGTGATTTTAAGAAAGTCAAGCATAGAAAATCATTGTTAGTTTAGCTAGCCACTGGAACTAAGAGAAAGGTTAGTGAAGTGGTAGCGAAATGCCCATTGGTGATGAATGGATTGGTCACTTGTGTAGATATCAATGTTCCACCACTGGGTTCCTATGATGTTCTCATTGGAATGGATTGGTTAGAAGCTCATAGGGTAAAGCTTGACTGTTACAATAAGACTTTTGAATGCATGGATGAAGAAGGGAACCCAATAGTTGTAAGAGGCATTCCAAAGGTGATTTATGTGAGGCAGATTTCAGCAATGCAGTTGAAGAAGTTTTGTATGAAGGGTTGCAGAGTGTACGCAGCCCATGTTGTGGAGGCGGCAGAGAATGAAACTATTAGGTTGGAGGACTATCTTGTATTGCAATAATTCAAGGATGTTTTTCCTGATGAGATTCTAGGGATTCCTCCAAAGAGAGACATTGAATTCATAATTGAACTTATGCCAAGACCAGCACCAGTGTCCAAGACACCCTACAAGATGAGTACACCAGAAATGCTAGAGCTGAAGATGCAGTTGCAAGAGTTGTTTGAAAAGAAGTATATCAGGCCGAGTGTGCCTCCTTGGGGAGCACCGGTTCTGTTTGTGAAGAAGAAAGATGGTACACTTAGATTGTGTATTGACTACATACAACTGAACAAAGCCACGGCGAAGAAAAAATATCCTTTACCTAGGATTGATGACCTATTTGATCAAATGAGAGGAGCAAAGGTATTTTCCAAGATTGACTTGAGGCCTGGCTACCATCAGGTGAGAATCTAGGATGAAGACATTCATAAGACAACCTTCAGAACAATGTATGGACATTATGAGTTTGTAGTGGTCCCATTTGGTCTCACAAATGCACCATCTATATTTATGTGCCTTATGAATAGTGTCTTCAGCAGGTATTTAGACAAGTTTGTTCTTGTTTTGCTTGATGACATTATTATTTATTCTAAGAATGAGGAAGAGCATGAAAAGCATCTGACATTGACATTAGAATTGCTCAAGGAGCAGAAGCTGTATGTGTTGCCGCCTTTCACACACATGGGGGGGGGGGGG
>LPNX010648519.1:902243-933103 GCA_001517045.1 Pseudotsuga menziesii
CGGCTACCCACAAGGAATATGTGGGTTGAATGGAGTCTTTGAGACTGTTGTTCATAATGCACCTGAAGGTGTAACAAAGATAGGTTCCTCGAGGTCACTTTTAGGAGTTCCTACTTCCTTTGGGTATTTTGCCACTGCTTACGGTTTGATCGAGGTGTTGGATTTTCACCTGATGGTGGTTGATTGGGGAAGGTGAAGACTAATTATACTAGCCACTCACATTTCTTTTGATGTAGCTTGACTTATTGGATGAACCACAGCCAAATGCAGAGCATACACACCGGAGTCTTGTCAATTTTAGTGAGTTTTAAAGGGTGTGTTTTCTTAGAAAGAAAAAACCTCCAAGAACCTCTTTTGGTCCATGTGGACCTCAATCGGGGAATCAAGGAGGGGGTTTATTTTAGAAAAATTACTTACAACAAATCAAAGATAAGCAGCAAACAGAAACAAATCACAAGTTTTCTAATTATTCCTACCATGCATCTCTTTCCCCTTGCAAGTCAATCGAGAAGTCGTGGGGTAAGTATTCGAGTTACTTTGATAATGTAATATGGAATATATGATAACATAATCAAATCATGTTATTCTGCATGAATGGAACTAATCTAAAGTGAAAATAAGTAAGACAATGTGAAAAACGACAAAAAAGGCGTGAATCCCCCCATGGGGGATGGGGAATGGGCTCGAAAGAGCCTATTCAAAGAAAATTTTTATTATTTTCTGTTACAATATCAGTAAAATTATCTGAAACCTCTTGTTTCTTATACAAAATGAAACCAAGGATTTACAAATTTCCCAAAATTTTAAAATTATGGTCAAAAGGGAGACCCCTGGGGTGATTTAAACGATCCCAAAACCACTTTTGAAAAGTAGCTTCTCTTCTTTATGTTATTCCTGCTAAAATATAGCAAGCATGTTAGAATGTAATATGCCTGAAAGCACTTTGGAAGTACCTTTGGGTCAGCCTGCTTTAAACCAAACAAAACTAAGTTAAAACTAGCTAAAACAGTGAAAAAGGAACCAAGGAAAGCAAGCTTCCTTGGGATCTTGGCTTGCTGTTTGGGAAGCCAATGAAATATGCACTGATTTATAGATTTAATCTTTTTAAAATAGAAATATAAATCTAAAGCATGCAACCTGTAGATTCTCTTTAAATTACCATGCAAAACGAACGATTTCCCTAAACTAGATCTAGAATGCTTTATGAAACTTTTTTAAGAATGAGATCTAGTCTATGAGCATTGAAACAACAGATCTATGTAATTTTTGACTTTAGTATAACAAATCCAAATGATATAAAATATTTAGAACATAGTAACCAGGTAAGAAAATTGATTTTTTGAAGGAGGAAGAGAGAGAAAGAGTGTTGGAAGCTTGGGAATGTTGGGCTTTGGAGTATGCTTTGGTGGAACACCGAGGGACTATGTCCTCCATAAGATATTGAAGATGAGGAAGATGCAAACCAGCTCAATATCTTCTACAAGTGAGATCACTTGCAACTTAGAAATCCTTGCACAAACATATGGTTAAAACATAGATGTTGCTGGAAAAGATAATTGGAAAGCATGCAATTAAACTTAAAATACATGTAACTCCAATAGATATGAAACAAGCAAATAGTAAGAGCATAAATAAAACTAGAATAAACTATTACCCTAATAGGAGGGAGCTCTCTCCTTCAAGGCCAACAATTAACCAGCAAAAGCAAAGATAAATAACACAGATTATACCTCATAATCATTTGACAATCACCATCCACACATTAAGAGCATTACACCATAGATCTTGCCTCCAAAGATTCTTTATTCTAGAATAGTAAACAATAAAAATAGTATAATAGAAATGGCACCTCAATCCCAGTTATAACTAGATTGGAAGAGGTAATCTATTCTTTATTTATAGCAAAAACAGGAGATCTAGCCTAATGGGGGGTGCAAATCCGAAGGAGAGAGAGATTGTAGCTACATGTGGAGTGAATCTGGGCCTGATATGTGTCTAACTAAGCCTGATTTGAGTCTCGCTAAGTGCACCTATCAATCAAAGAGCTGATATGTCTAACACCTCAACCTTTTGACTGAAGAATCCACCAAAACTCAATCAGATGGGCCCACACATGTGGACGAGAGAGAGAGGGCATAATTCCCAAGATTCCATGCTTAGTGCACTCTCAGATCAGCCCAAATCACCTCCTTCAGTCAAGGAATTTTTAGATCTAGTCAATCCCAAGCCAATGAGACTAATTTCAGTTAAATCGGAGCAAATCCCAATGATTTATGATTTGGGGTTTTCTCCATTATTTAATTAATTCATCAATTAAATAATCAATATTTGATTTTTAGGGATTTTTGACCTAAGTGATGGACAAATCACTCAAAACTTAGAAAAAATGGGTCTATGGGTTTACATGGTGCTCTTAGTTTGAAAATGAGCACCCCCATGATTGAAACTGACTTCTGAGCCCACTTTTATTACAAGACCAAATTTTCCATTTAAACTATTAAAAAATAGCCTAAGTTTTGGAAAAAATAAAACTTAAAAAAACTTAAAAAATTAAAAAAAAACCTAGGGGGACTTAGACATGTTCATATGCCTCGACCATGATGCCTAGCATGTTTATACATTGACACATAGACTCTAATAACCTCAATATGCCTAAATGCCAAGCCGACCACCCCAACTTTGGAGGTATTGAGTGAAAAAATAAAAAATTATCAGTCGTTTATTCAACAACCAATAATAACCAAGAGAAAAAACACCCTGGGCTGATCGGATTGACAAATAAAGTCTAAGAGACCAAGTCTTTTACAAACACTATCATGCTAAAACATTTTATTACAACTCCCCTATGGGGTATGAACATGTGATATAGTACAACAAGCACTTTCGAAGGTCTTCTGAAGTCCGAACAAATCATCTTTGTTCGTTCCACTAGGCTCACTTGATAAAAAAACCACTAAGGACAACTTAGGTGGTAGCAGTATGCAAAGTTGAGCAAGTGTGACTTCTATAAAGATAGAATTCAGTACTTGGGTCACATTATCTCAGAAGAGGGTATATCTGTGGACCCTGACAAGATTGAAGCCATTATGAATTGGCCTACTCCAAGAAATGTGACATATGTAAGATCTTTTATGGGACTTGTAGGATACTACAAGAGATTCATTGAAGGATTCTCCAAGATTGCACATGCCATCACTTCTTTGCAAAGGAAGGGGATAAAGTTTGAATGGACATTGAGGTGTGAAGAAATTTTCCAATGGTTGAAGACTCTTCTCACAAGTGCACCAGTCTTGAAAGTTGCAAACCCAGAGAAAGATTTTGTGGTGTGCACTGATGCATGCGGTCAAGGACTTGGAGGAGTTCTTATGCAAGACAACCACGCAATATGTTACGAGTCAAGAAAGTTGAAGGAGCATGAGAAGAACTATTCCACTCATGATATGGAACTTGTAGCCATAGTACATGCTCTCAAGATGTGGAGGCATTACTTGATGGGAAGAATATTTGAGCTAAGAACAAACCATTTTGGTCGGAAGTATTTGTTTAATCAACCTAATCTAAATGCTAGGCAAGCTAGATGGATATAGTTTTTATGTGAGTTTGATTTTGAAATCAAGCACATAAAAAGAAAATAGAATAAGGTAGTTGATGCACTCAGCAGGAAGGTGCAGGAAATGCATGTGGCATCTCTTAGTAATTTCTAGTCAGATTTGAGACAACAGATTGTTAATCATACTGCTGAAGATAAATTGTTTGTGCAGGTAAAAGACAAGTTGCAGCAGCAAAGCCTTGAAAATAAGTATGAGGGATATAAATTAGAAGAATATGGGCTCCTTACTTATAAGAACAGAGTTTATATTCCAAATGTAGCAGATTTGAGGAAGGTTGTTATGCATGAGATCCATCAAATTCCATATTTTGGGCATCCAGGATATTAGAAGACAATTCCTACAACTAGAAAGTAGTACTTTTGGCTAGGGATGAAAAAGGACATGGATGAATATATTTCAAGGTGCATTAAATGTCAGTAGGTGAAGGTTGAGCATCAACACCCACCAAGTTTGTTGCAGCCATTGACAGTTCCAGAATGGAAATGGGAAGTTATTTCCATGGACTTTATTACAATATTGCCAATGACTTAGAGATAACATGATTCCATCATGGTTGTGGTGGACAAGTTGACAAAGGCAGCACATTTTATACCAGCTAAGTCTATGCATAAGACTGATGGTATTGCAAAGATCTTCATGAAAAAGATTTTCAAATTTCATGGATTGCCTAAGGCAATAGCCTCTGACAGAGATGTCAAGTTCACTTCCAATTTTTGGAAGGGATTGTTTGCAGATTTGGGGACGAAGTTGAATTTCAGCACTACCTACCATCCTCAGACTAATGGGAAGATATAGAGATTTAACCAAGTGCTTGAAGACATGCTTCGCATGTATGTGATGGACAAACCAACCAAGTGGGAAGATTATTTACACTTGGTATATTTTGCTTATAACAATGGACAACAAGCATCATTGGGAATGAGTCCATATGAATATTTCTACGGACGGAGGTGTAGGACACCAGTGACTTGGGATAATCCAGTGAACAGGATTGTGCTTGGTCCAGAATTGCTCAAGGAGATGGAGCAGGATGTTGTAAAGATCAGGCAGAATCTGAAAGTAGCCCAGGACAGGCAGAAAAGCTATGTAGATAAGCATAGGGTGAACTGAGAGTTCAATGTTGGGGATCATGTTTACCTCAGAATGAGGGCAAAGAAGAGTTCATTAAAGCTTGGAAGTTGTGCCAAGCTGTCAACTAGATACTGTGGGCCATTTGAAGTGATTGAAAGATTAGGGCCAGTTGCATATAGACTTGCATTGCTTTCTAGCACTAGGGCTCATAATTTTTTTCATGTTTCTTTTCTTAAGAGATATGTACATGATCCTAACCATGTGACAAATTGGGATGTGATTCAAGTGGAACCCGAGGGAGAATTCCGAATCGAGCCAATGCGCATCCTCGCCAGGAAGGTCACAATGCTCCAGAATCGAGCCATAGGGCAGGTAAAGATGCAATGGGAGCACTACGTTCCTTAAGATGCTTCATGGGAGCTGGAGGATGCCATGCGATTGGCACATCCATTTTTGTTCAAATCTGCAGAGCACTGAGGGCGGTGCCTGCTTACCATTTTTGTTTCAATTTTGTAAAGCACTGAGGATAGTGTTGTTCAAGGGGGAGAGGAATGTAACACCCCGGTTTTGACCCTGTTTCACATTAAATATATATGTTGAGAATATTGTATGGAATCATGGCAAGGATCTCAAGGCCAAGGCCCTGCCATTGATTGATGTTTTGTGTATAGGTGATCAAGGTTGATTCCTATGGTTTATTGTGCTAAGTCAAGCACAGTATACAATTTTGGACATCATATAAATATGTAATTTAATTAAAAACCCACAACTAGCTATGTCAATGCAACAAATAATGAGATGGGGGCATGATTTCCCAAGGAACAGGGAGGGGGAATGTTTAACCTTGAGCCATGGGGGAAAATCCATGTGTCAAAAGTAAACACCAAAAAAATGTATGCCCATTCCCTCATGCACTCATGCTTCATCTTCCCTCACACTGTGGGGAGTGGCGGGACATTTGGATGATCCATCCTTGAGCGTTTTCAGTTTTTCTCGATTCCATACTATGCATGCACAGTCCATCATCAGGGATTTCACCCAAAAACATGGTGGTCGATTCTAATCACTCATGATTCCATCCTCTGCATGCGTACTGTGCATTTGTTGTTTTGGGAGAACTGTGTTTTGTTCTATGTGTTCGCTTGTTGTTACCAGCCGAGGAGCGTTGTTGTGTAATGGTATCCTCTGTCACCAAGTGAGTGGAAGCCTATTTTGTTGTGTTAACCTTGTGATTTGTGTGTGTGCATATTTTTTTCTTGGTCTGAAATGGTATGGAGTGGAATTGGATTTGAACTAGCTTGATAAACCTAGTGTAGGAAGGAACCTCACAAATAGATCTAAAGGGGCTGGTTTTCTTCTTTGAACTCCCTGAACAACACTGGAAGGGAAGGCATAGCCCAAGGTACTGTGTAGTAGAGAAAGGGATGTTTCCTTGTGTTGGGTGTGTAGATGTTTTAGGATCCAAGTATGATCTAGTGCAAGTGTCCACAACTCAGTGGTTGAGCTCATTGGTTTAGCAATTCAAGTTTTCCAGTTCCTTTGGAGCCTTATAAACCCATATGTTAGTTGGCTTGGATGGTCCTTAATAAGAATGTTGGATTGACTGACTGCAGTGTGATAAACCTAGAAGTATATTGGCTTGTTTTTCTGTAGCCTGATAAACCCAACTACATTGGATTGGCTGAGTTTAGTTACATTCTTGGCTATGTGTGAGCCTGTTAGTGTTCCTTATTCCTTGTGGGAATCATGGCCAGCTCAGGGGTGGCAGTGTTGCTGAGAGATTAAGGAATGCACTGGAATATGGTTGGGTGGAACATTGCAATGACGTAACTGGTTGCAGGACAAGCTTCTTTCAAGATAAGTATTTCTTGTGTGCAATCTCTACAACTGTATCTTGTCTAATGAATTGTGAAGAGCAAGTTGAATGCTTGGATGAATGTGTTTACTTCCACTGTATAATTGCAATTGTATGCATCTATGTATGTTTACTTTCAATTCATTTATAAGTTTCATGTCCGTATTGGTGATGGCCTGAATGTTCAAGTTGGTTCAAGACTTCTGTTAGCAGGTTGAATTTCAGCAGAAATCTCCCTTCCGCAACTTGCGGGATGCGGAAGCAACATTTTGTAAATCCTGTTCTCTGCAGTTTTCCTTCCACAACTCTTCTTCCACAATTTGCAAGATGCAGGATGTGGAAGTGACATTCTGTAAATCCTATTCTCCATAGGTTTCCTTCTGTAACTTAAGGGATGTGGGATGCAGAAACATCCTTCTGTAAATCTCTATTTCCATAGTTTTCTTTCCGCAACTTGCGGGGTACGGGATGCGGGATGCGGCTTCGCAAATACCTACTTCCAAATTTTTTCTTTCTGCAACTTGTGGGATGTGGGATGCAGGATGTGAGACCGCAAATTTGAATTTCCCTAATTCCACAACTCAAGATTCCCACACCGTTGATTTTTCTGGGTTGATTCCCAGCCGTTGATCTATTCCTAGTTGTAGAACAGATTATGACCGTCGATCTTCTTCGTGTTTTCTTCGTCATTCGATCTCCTCTAAGATACTTCTTCGTGGATCGCTGAAATGATAAATGGTGGATGAGAGAGGGAATGTGAGAGTGTGGTAGCAGAACATGAATGTTGAGGAGTGCTTCACGGCCATGCCTTGTGTTTCAAAGAATGACAAAGGTCTCGTAGGAAATTTTTAATTCTGCATGGTAATCAGGGTATGGGTACGTGACAAGCGGTGATGCCAATGGAATATATTGTTCTGAGTCTATACGTAGCCGCAAAAACTGACATAATAGATGAAGGATCAGTTGAGGAAAGATTGGTGCATCTGTCACAGCTAAAAGAGGATCGGTTCATTGCAGGTTTTCACGAGCAACTAGAGAAGGATGACAAAAGGCATGGCATGATCGCCATGTAAAGGAGAAACACTTCCAGCACAAAGATATGGTTCTCCTCTATGACAACAAGTTTGCGAAGCACCTAGGTAAGTTGTATATTTACTGGTTAGGTACCTATGTTATTCACTTCATTACTAATGGTGGTGTGGTACAATTGAAATAGTTAGATGAAAAACTATTACCAAAACTAGTGAATGGACGTTGGTTAAAACCCTATCCTTATAGCCAGGCGTGGAACCATTGACGACTGTCATGAATGAAAAAAAAATGGAAAAGTTCAGAAGGGAAGTTTATCGATAGATGATAGAGGAATAAGAAAATGGGAATCACAACAAAGTTTGAAGCTTGGCGACGACTGACAAGGTGCTAAATGGTCAAATGAAACAATAAATATAGTATTTAAACCAAGCGGGCGATGACACATGTAATGTCCCAGTTTTGACCCCGTTACATTAGATGTGTATGATGTATAAATTGTAAATGATCATGGTGTGGAGCTAAAGGCCAAGGCCCCACCATTGATCGGTCATGTTATGTTTTGGATTTAAATTTGTCACCGATGGTATATCGGGGCATGCGGCATATATTATATTGGTCATCATGTACATATGCATCTATAATTAATTAAATGAACCCGACCAACTACGATCGCGGAAACTAAATTGAAAGGGGCATGATTTTCACAAGGATAAGGGTGGAGAAATTGTCAACCTTGGCCAATGAGAGAAAAATACCCATGTGTCTTCTTTTCCTTGCCTTACCCAACCACTTTCATTGAAGAATTTCTGCTGGTGGTTGAGGCAGTTAATTGTTTTGGGAGTGGGGTGGCAGGACTGTCAGTCCTCACCCACACACACACTCCACCCCTGTTGACTTCCCTCATGTAGGAAATTCCACTCTCCCTACGATTTTGTCTATTTCTCCTCAGGCACAGGCTCTGGGCGGTTTGGTCTCACGTAGGCATTTTCTTGGCTCCACGAGTTTGCTGAACATCCATGCACTGCAATTTCACGTCCTCCCTGTAGATGTTCACCTTCACGCACTTCCAATTGTCTACTCATTGTTCTCACGCACATGAATTTTCCTGGTTTCACCCACGCAGTTTTTCCTCCGCGGATTTGAGAATGATGTGGTCGTATCCACTCCCCACCGGCTGATTGTGGGTTCGGCATTGTTGCTCACGCTCATCCACAGGCTGGGAGAATGTAATTTATTCCCCAGCGTGGTCTGTGTATGTTTTCTTGGTGATCTCATTCCCAGGACGGGCTGTGTTTTCCCACGTTGTTGGCTGTGGTTGTTGTGGTCTTCCTTACATGTTGGGGACTGTTGTAAATTTGCCTAAGAGTCATTTTGGCCATGATAGGGCCAAGAATGACTCAGAATTCGTTTTCCCTGTTTAAGTTGTGACAACTGACTTAATTAATTGCTGAGTGCAATGGTTGGTCTTCAGACTGTGAGAGGAGCAGGGATGTTGGCTTAGATTTGCTTGATAAACCTAGTGGCTGGAAACCACACAGACAGAGCTAGAGGGCTGGCCTTCTTCTCCATCACCCCTGAATAGCACTGGAAGGGAATGCAGGGACTGAGGGACTGTGTAGCAGAGAAGGGACTGATTCCTTGTGTTGGGTGTGTTTGGGTGTCTTAGAGGTCAGGCTAGTTCTGGTGTGGGTGTTCTTGTCTCTTTAATGGGCTCACCAGCTTAGCAATTTGCCTTCTCCAATTCCCTAATGGCCTGATAAACCCAACTCTGTTGGCTTGGCTGTGTGTTTTGTATATCCTTGGCTATGTGTAAGCCTGCTAGTTCCCTTATTCCTTGGAGAATCATGCCCAGCTCGGGTGTGGCAGCGCTGCTGAGAGATTAAGGAGCACGCTGGCCTATGGTTGGGTGGAATGTTGCAGCGACGTAGCTGGTTGCGGAAGGAGTTTTCATAAGATAAATGAAATTGCCTATTTTTACTTTTGCAACCTTAATTTCTGTTAATGATATGATGAACATGTTGCAGGAATGCTTGTTTGAATGTATGATGTTTCCGCTGTATATGACAAATGAATGCATCTATGTATGATAAACAATGGCATCTGTGCATGTTTCACTGTAATACATTTTCCTGGAGCATTCTGTTTTAGCAACATAATTCATGTACATGTTCATGGGCCTCTTAGCCCGTGTGTTTGAAGCTTGTAGTCGCGTCCTCCTTGCCAGTCGGAGGCATGGGGACGTGACAACACAAGTTGGAAATACGCGCATTTATGGATGAATGAGGCTGTTAGATTTGCATAATCAACACGGGATTTGGTTAATCCTCGATGGATTTGGAAATTATGCTCCAAATTGCTCGCATGGGAGGATCAGAGGCTATCAAATGAACTGAAGGGCACGGTTCAATTCATTATGCCAATGGAGAAGACAAGCTAGAGCAGAGAAGTAGAATAAGAGAGAAGTGAAGAGTGAGGAAGAAGCAAAGGAGGATAGAAACCATGGAAGAGTTCATCTCAAGAACCAATACACAGGGATCACCACTAGAAAGAGTACCGATCATAGGAGAGCATCCAAATATTCATGTTGGATTAGTGCGGCCAACCAGAAAGAAAAGAAGTGTCAATTTTCCCATCACCCTAGATCAACGAATTAAGATAAATCAGAGCTCAACAAGGGAAGGAACAATAGAATCAGAAGTCATCCCATCATCAATGGAAATGGAGGAGTCTACAATGCAGAAAGGGTCAATGATTGACGACATCCTAGGGTATGTACTGCTGAGGAAGGAAGGAGCACTGGTGGTACGCATAAGTAAAAATAAAAAGTATACGGTCAATATGTCATTGACACTCAGGGGAGTCCATGTGATGATGGATATCGTGTCGAATTCGCAAAAACTCCAGTATAGTGACCATGATGTTTCGGAATACCCAGAATGCGCAAGGGGCACATACAAGCAAAGAACACACAGTGACAAGGGCCCAATCAACAGAGAATTGACACAATGGGCATTGGGAATACATCGATCTGGGATGTTATTAGTTATCCACAGGCCGCAATTTGGGCAATTCATAGAGGTTAATGCGTGCGTGAAGAAACTATTATCATGTTTCCATGGCGGTTATTTGTGGTTGGGGACAAAGGTCCCAATTACGGTCGATTTGATATCCCAAATCACTGGCTTTCCCAAGGCAGGGGTCGACCCATCCCAATACTTCGAAGAGAAGGACAATGATAAGAAATGAGTAGTAAGACTGAAAAATAAGTATGGCATTGTATAGGACAAACGGGCATGTGTCATTAATATCATCAATGACTAGGCAATCAAAATAAGAGCGAAGTTGTTGGCAATGAAAGTAGTGTAGAAGAACAGGTAGAATCGGTGCACGTTGGGGGTTATTGCATGTGCAGAGCAGTGCATAGTTGGTGTATTGATGAAAAGGTCTTTATTATTTCTAAATGAACTAACGGAGGACGTCGTATTGGTGCAAGAGGAGGTAGAACCATTCAATTATTCTTGGTTGTTCATACTGATTGCATTGGTTGGTTGGATGGAACTAACACACTATCAGGTAAGGGAGGTTGATGTTGTCAACATCTGCAGAGGAGCACAGTACAAGAACCTATGGGTGCTCAACAACAAGGAAAGGAAAATCGACAACAACATCTAGTTTTTCTTGTACTTGGATGCACTACGGGATGCAATAGTAAATATGTCGCGACTCACAAACGGGGCCGTGAAGAATTACTCAAGGATTGCATGATTAGCAATAGGACTGCATGTCATCCACATTTAGATGTGACACGATGGAGAGAACCAGTGACTCATGACCCAATTTAAGTTAACTGATGCAGAGATGGACTCCATCATCGACAAAAGGAGACCATAGTGGAAGGTTTCAATCAATGAAGAAGACCTATCAGATACAAAAAATGGACCACTGTCAGAGATCCCGATCAAGAAGAATAAGTCAAAGGAGACAAAAGAGGACTCACAATAGGAATAATTCAAAACTCCAACAGAAACAGACTTGGAAAAACAACAGGAAGAGGAGTGGATGAAACACTGGTTTGAACAGGGTGAAGGGAGCAATACCACAGGACTCTCCAATGAACAAGTAAACAAGCTAGTGGTTGCAATCACTGCAACAACCAACGAGAATAATTCCAAGATAACACAACATATAATGAGGTACTTCCAGTAGTTTACATGGTTTCTGCAAACATTGACAAACATAGTACTAGAAATGAGGGTGCCAAAGGAGGGTGCACTGCAAAGAGAAGCCGAGGTACACCTGGGTAAGAAAGTACATGTAACACCGCATTTTTAACCCCATTTGCATTAATGTATGTGATGTATATATTGTAATGAATCGTGGTGTGGAGATAAAGGAAAAATCCCCACCATCAATTCGGTTGTGTTATGTTTCGGTGAACGGAATCATTGTCGATGGTATATCGTGGTACACGGAACATATTAAGTTTGTCATCATGTAAATGTGCATTTTAATTAAATGAACCCAACCAACTATGTTCACTACAACTACATTGAAAATGGCATGATTTTCCCAAGGGTAAGGGGGGGATTGTTAAACCTAGAACCTATGGGGAAAAGCCATGTGTCAGCCACCCATTGAAGAACCCTAATTTTGGTTGAGGGAAGTTATTCTGCTAGGTGGTGGGGGGTGGCAGGATTTCCACCATGCACGCTCCACCTATTGAGTTGTCCATTCACATGGGAAAGGAAAACAATAGGGGATGATTTTCCACTCTCCCATTCTCTGCATCGTTTCTGTTCACCTCCTCACGCACAGGCTTGGGCATCGTTGGGATCCAGGCAGCGAGCTGGGGAACGGGTTCTTTCCACTGTCAACCATGATTTCTTGTATAGATCCATTCATGCCCAGGAGACGGTGGGTATGTGTGTTTTTCCCCTACCGATTTGAGGTGGGCATTTCTCCTTACATATTTTTAGTCTGCTTATATGTTTTTCCCTCTCTCACACTGATTGTCGGTCAATAGTTCTGTTCTTTCTTCCATCCACACAGAGAATCTATTTTCCCTTGGTATGATCGGACTGTGTATTTCCCCATCCTTCCTTTGGAGATCGTGGCTGTGTTTTCCTCATTTATCCCTAGCTGTAGTCTCCTCCATGTCCGGATTGACTGTGTTTTCCCCTTTTTATGGTGGTATCGGCTGTAGATTGCTGGGAGTACCTACATTTTGGTTGGCTACATTTTCCCTTGTGATTTGGGCTGTTGTAGGTTGTTGTGGGATCATTTTGGCCACGATAGGGCCAAGAACAATATAGGGAGTTGTATATCCCCTGTTAAAGCTTTAATAGCTAGTTGCTACATGCATGCAGTGGTTTTGTCCTCAAACTGCATTGAAGTGGTGAATGAGGGCCTGATGTGCTTGATAAACCTAGTGTGTTTGGGGAACCACACAGATAGAGCTAGGGGGTTGGCTTTCTTTTCCAAAATCCCCTGACTAAAACTGGGAGGGAGGTTAGGGCATGAGGGACTGTGTAGTAGAGAAGGGACTAATTTCCTTGTGTTGGGTATGTGTGGGTGTTCTAGAACCCATGCTAGTTCTGGTGTAGGTGTCCTTAGCTCTGCAATGAGATCATCAGCTTATCCATTAGCCTTTCCCAGATCCTTGATGGCCTAACAAACCCAATTGTGTTGGCTTGGCTGATCTGCTGTGTTGTGTATCCTTGGCTATGTGTAAGCCTGTTTGTTCCTTATTCCTTGAGGAATCATGCCCAGCTCGGGGGTGGCAGCACTGCTGAGAGATTAAGGAGAACACTGGCCTATGGTTGGGTGGAATGTTGCAGCGATGTAGCTGGTTGCGAGATGAGCTCTTTATAAGATAAGTATTCTTGACCATTTCGTCTTTGCAATTATATTTATTGTCTAATGAATGATGATGAACATGTTGAATGCTAGAATGAACGCATGCTTGCTTCCAATGTATGATGAATAATTATGTATCTGTGCATGTTTTATGTTCAAGCATTTAAATTCTTAGTTATGTTCATGTTCATGGGGCTTTCAGCCCGCATGTTAATGTTATGGTAGCGCCCTCTTTGCCAATCGGAGGGTCGGGGACGTTACAGTATGGTAAATATAGATTATACCACAAGTAATAACAATAGGGAATGAGGACATTGACATGAAGTTAAAGGAATTTTATTTGATTGGTATTGACCTCAAAGAACTCCCAATGCACATGCTGACTTGAGTTCAACTACAAGCAAGTGAGGAAATTAGGGACCGAGAGGCGACAACCCATGATCAATTGGTCAAGTCGAGACAACAGGTAGAAATCACAAAAGAGGAACTTCAATGTCTCAAGATAGAGAAGGAAGCGATCATCCAGGAAAAACAAACAACATTTGACAGTCGAAAGAGACTAGAGAGAACAATCTTGATGGCCTGCGAAGAAATTTCAGACATTACTCTGGAAATGTTTGTAGAAGCGAAAGTCTTAAGACGAAAAAAATTATCACTAAAATAAAGAAAGAAAATGAGGAGTTGCAGGATCGAGCGGTACCAAGAACACCGCTAGAGAAACTAGCGAAAAGAAGAGGAGTGATTGAAGACAACACAACTGAAATTGCAAAATGTGAAAAGGTAGTTCAAGCGATAGCGGAATAAATCACTAATTTTTGGGGCAGTTTGGTGCAAGGTGAGCACCTGCACCAATTGGAGGCACAACTTGGTGAAGCCGAGGCAGAACTGAAAAAACAGCATGGATCACTCAAAGCGATGCGCCCACTTGCGTAGGTGACCAAATTTCAGAACTCAAGGAATTGCAGTAGTGTCTCAATAAGGTGCGGACAAGGAACTAGAGGAGATCGACATAGTTGGATGAATTACAGGGTGCAACATAGAAAATGGCACTCAACACCATGGAGGAAACCGCTAGGAAGAAGGCAGACTCAAACATAGTGCAACAGATGAGTGAAGAGTCCCACAGTATTGTTTAGGATTCTAATATTATACTTAAGTATAGTATTATAGGCAATTGTTTTGGATTGAAAAAAACATGTTTATAGATAGGTAGGCAAATATTAAATATGAAACATAAAATTAACACTGAAATGTGTAAATTTTGACAAATATTATGATAAAAAAATATTTTATTTAAATATAGGCGATATTAGACACTAAAAATGTCCAAATGGAAAATTTATTTTTTAAAAGAAACAAAAAAATAGCCAATTGGAGAAAATTTTCCCCTAAAAATTACCCTGGTGAAGACCACCCAACGGAGCAGGACATGGATCAGTGCACAAGACTCGGAAAGAAGGTTAAGGAAGCACTCAAGCAAGTTAAAACCGAATATGATGCCTTCAAGGCCAAGCTGAATGAAAAACTAATTTCTAGCTGAAGTGGCTCGAGGGAGAGCCATAAGTTTGTATTGGGTCCCTATTGGAAAGGGGTTAGAAGGCATAGAGTGTGCTTCCACCATTGACAAGAAGGACATCGACAGAAGGAAGAGTTGACCGCGCGAAATGAGAAACCGACAAATCAGGAAGTTTTGGTCAAATTAGTTAGGAAATTGGTCAAGTGGACCATGTTGTAATGGCTTAGTAAGCCTATACGTAGAGTCAGAAGGATGGTCATTAGGATATAGAAGAATCAACAATGTTTGTAATCAATTCTTATCTATTGATCTAGTTCAGAGGAATGAATGTATTTTCTGGTCTGAGGCTAATCGACCAAGAGATACTATTGTCATGTATTTCTAGAATTGATGATATGAAGATTCAGTTGGAGATGTGATTCTGTTTCTTGTTTGCATTTATGTATGACATGGTTAATAATGTGATGTCTTTAATGATGCTACCTCTGTGTTTCCATGATTAATTTGGAATGATGCGAAGCCTTGAGAGATATATTGGTTTTCTATATGTCAATATCTTTGTATTATGAATACGAATCAGAATGATGATAATGTGTCTTTGTCGATCTAATTCTGAGTAAGTGCAAATAAGTTGATATGAGTTAAAACCTAGATTATTAGTCAATATTGTGATAGATTAACCAGTATGGTGAAAGTCCCCTTCCCTCTATGGAAACTTAGTTCATGCATCCCTCCCTCATACATCTCGGGTGAGACTACACCTGTTTTGCAGGTGTTGTTGGATAGGGTAAAACCTGTCTAGGCTGATGTTCAGGGAGCTTGCTTCGATGGGTGTCGACGGATTTGTGGAGTGAACTGTTGTTGACAGGATAGTGTCAACATGCTTTAAGTACTTGTAATTTCAATCTTTTGTAATAAGGTTATTATTTCACTCCGTCAAATAGTAATTAATTAACACATATTTTTTTTAGTAATTACTTAATGCATATATGTTGTTAGTAATTACTTAATGTAGTGATCTATGGTTGTTAGTAATTAGCTTAATGCATTTTTTTGTTAGTGATTTATGGCCCATGGTTTTGGTAACCCATGGAAAATTTTACTAAGGTATTTGATTTGATGAATTATATTAATTATTTTGTTTCTACATCCCACAATTTTAATTTTAATACCCCCACCTAATACATGCTTCCATTTAAAATAACTGATTGTAAAGTAAAATAACTTTTAGTTATCAATTAAATAATAACTATTAGCTAAGTGAAATAACTCTTTACTTAGCTAATCGTTATTTTATGTTGAAAATAACCATATAATAGCTAAAAAAATAGCTAAAAATTTAAATATTTACTCAATAACTAAAAAGTATAAGTTTTTTTTGTGTTGACAAATCCAATAAAGCTAATAAATTGATTGAGGGTTTAACTAACCTGATATTTTTCCATTATCTCTATTGTGGGTTATTTAAACCCTTGATCAAGATGTTGGAAAAATATGAATCAAGCGCTTAAATAACCCTCAGTCCAAGTTGTGTTACTGAAATTCCATGCCTTCATATTCCCAATAAGTGCTACCCATCTCATGGGAACACCCTAATGCAATTTTCTCCTTTTCTAATATTTAGATTTTAAATATGGTCTAGAAGGACTTTCTCCATGGCATTTATAGGGGGTTATATATACCTTGTCCCTTGATAGGGATACAAGGGATGTACTACTCTCATACCATTTATCTCGAATGCCATAGTATCTGTATTCAAATCAATGATGGCATAATTATCAAAATCCCAATTGGTTCCGAATAGTACAAGGAAAGGATCCATTTGATCCATTATTTATATTATAAAATCAATAAATTTTTGACACTAACCAAATCCACCGCTACATTTCTTAATCTTTAAATGGGGAATATTCTATACTTTTTGGGAATGTGTAATTGTATGAGAGAAAAAAAAAATGTATGGAACCCCATGAATTCCTTAGTAGAATGTTTACATTAGATCCAAGATGCTACATCACATCCTTAATATCATACTCATCCACCTAGGCATCAATCCTAAATTCGTTACTAATATTATATTCCTTATTCTCACTTCATGAATCTTCCTTTTAAGGAAATTACCATAAAGAATCTCATCCTGTTCTTCAACTCCAAGGATAATTTTAAAGTGTTGCAAAAAATTTTGGTCAAATTTTTTATTCTAAAATGCAAGAAAATAATGTAAACCAAATATCTATGACCTTTTTGGAGCTACCTAAGATGTCTTCTTGGAAAATTTTCCCACGACTTAGGTTCATTTGTAATTATATTGTAATTTTGTCTCTTATTGGAATAATATAGGGTATTGGAATAATATAGGGTATTTGAATAATACAAAACATAGCATTATTTCTTCCACCCTTAATCAAACTTAGGTTCCCTAGAATCATGCCCTCTAAATCTTCTAAATTTGAGAGTTGTTAAGATTGACACCAATACAACTACCTATTCTAGCGACAACATTGATATTCAAACCCACTCCTTCATCACTAGACCCTTCCTCTAAGTTAATCAAGTTTGTTGGCCTTTCTTTTTCTCTATCCTCCAATTTTGTATTTAGATTTAGGGCCCTACAGTAAAAACACCATGGCCATCTAGGTAATAAAAGTAAATCCTATGCAAGGTGGCTTACTTTGTCAAAATTATAACACCTTATGGGTTTTCCTCTTCTTGCAATCCTATATCCTCAATATCCACCTCCTCTTTAGTAGTCCTAATACTTGAGGTTGTTAATTATTAGCTACCTAGAATGTTGTATTGTCCACTTTATCATCTAGACAATATAGGACTTTACACTTGTTTATGTTGTGTGTAGAGTGGCCATAAAATTCACAATATAAAATATTGGGGACTGGGGAATATTTTAGTAGGATTAAAAAAGGCCTAGGGGAATGGCCATATGTTCTACAAATGTAACAAAATTACTTATTCTAGGGACTTTAAACATTTGGAAAATCATGATATCGCTGTAGAACATTAAATGAAGTTGTTGTGGTTACTTGAAAAACACTCCAAGAAGGTATTCTTGTAAATTGTCGCACTGAGGGGTTCAATGAAGATATCCCTCACGTCATACCCCTTTAGAAATTGAGGGAATTCATAGGTTTGATATCCCTTGGTCATGCATATGGTGCAACAAACATGTTGATGACCAATCTTGGGTATTTCTAAATCTTGAATCTTTTGTTTAAGTGCAACAATTTGATTATGGATCTAGGATAAATCGAGATCTACTACCAACACTGCAAATCTAGTACTACTAGGATACTTAGCTAGGGACACAATATTCATAGCTTTATCTAATGCATATTTGGGCATAATATTTTTTTTTTGGATTAATGGGATCCCAATCAATGGAATAAATACTTGAATAAACCATTTCTTATGATGGGTGTCATGGATAGGAAATGAGATTATTCCCATCAAATCTTGAAACTTCTATGAATATTCTCAAGCAAGTTCTCCCTCCAGATGTCTAATTTTTTTCAATTATGGTATACCTTGTTTTTTATATTTAAGTAATTGAAATTCCATAATGAAATATTGATTTAACTCATGCAAATTAAAAACCACACCTCGACTTTGGAGATCCACAAACCTTATGTATGATTGAATATATCATACCCCCAATGCTTTTTTGAAATTCTATCAACTTGGAGGCATCCAAGATTCCCTTTGACCAACAAATGGATTCACATAGGAACTAATGCTACTATGTGTCTTATTTAATTCCCTTTCCCAAATGTATTTGTATCTCATGGGGGATCCTTTTTGAGTTCCCACCATCACTCTAGTTGTAAACCCCACCAAAATAAATCCACTAGGACCTAGTTGTATGATCATATTCATATGACTGAAACTGAACAACTACCTCCTTGAGTACTACTTGGTAATCCTAAACTATAGTAACGACTATTGCTTCTAAAAAATACTCCAACTTGAAGATAATTTCTTCTTAATTGGTTATAACATGGAATTTACTTAATATATAGTTATAAAATAAAGGTAGCATATGATTCACATGTATCATAAGAGTGGTTGAGTCTAGGATAGATCTATTGACTTGATGTGCTAGTTTCACAACTAGGGTGGTTTCTAGTTCTGAAAATTGCATGAATACGTCCACAAGGATATCATTCAATTCATCACAATATTCAACCTTTACTTGATTAGTTGAATGAAGCTATTTAACAACCTCTTTTAAGATCACGTTTACATTGTCAGTTTTCATGGAAGCAACCCTATTTATCTTCTCATTATCTTTCTCTTTTAACTCCATTGATAATCTATCACCCCAACTTCCTAGAAATTCTTGTGATTTTTATGAATCCCTCCTATAACCAAGAGAGACAAACTCTCCTAACCTTCACAACTTCTTCAACTCATTCAATTTTACCTCATCACTTCCTTCTACACTAAGCCATTCTACAAATATTAAAATGTATTTTTTCTACTTTAATCTAATTTATCCACCACTTTTCTATAGTGCTTGATCTTCTCAAAAAGCATTCAACCATTATACTAATGTCGAATCCTCCCCCACCCTCTCCCTTTCCCCATCAATATTCCAACTTCCTCAATTTTGTAACTCGTTATCACCATCTCCAACCACTCCTTTATGGCACATGAAGTCTATTCAGCCATGAAAATGGGAATAAATAATAAAAAGTTCCTCTTCTTTTAGAAATATCTTAATCCAAAGAGTGATTTCCATTATTATTATACCTTGAACTCACTTATCGAACACCACTTCCACTTTGGAAGCTCTCCACATAAAACTCCATGATGTACCCATTTATAATGTTTTCTACTTAGAAGTACACATCTTAGGTGATCAAATAATCTACCTTCTAGAGCCCAATTGAGTCCTTATATGGTATTGTTTTGGGTCAAAACTATGTTAGGTCAGCTCACAGCGTCAACAATGTTCTACACATCAATAGATTTCCAATTGTAAAAAAAATCACCTTAATAATAGTTAGTATGTGAAGATCATGCTTCCTGCAAGTTGACCTAACCACCATGATAGTGGGTGGATGCCATGTTAGATCCCATTAATCACACATGTGGAATTTGAAGAAGATTCTAGAGGGTACATAACTTTAACATTAATCAAGGATTGAGGCATGCAAAAACCTTAACTGTAATCCTAGATGATTATCACACTGTGATAAATATTGGGCTAGTAGGAAAAGAAGGGTTCAATTCTATTTGTACTATTATTATTCCATAGTTGAGCAAAGAATATAGGAGTGGGATATTGAAGTAGAATGTAGGAAGTAGAATATATTGTAGAAATCATATCGGCTACATAGTCCATAGCAACTCCATAGGAGACCCCTTTTCTTTTTATTTTCATTTTATATAGGGGACAAAGATAAAAGCATAGGTCTCACCTTCAAGATAGGATTTTTCCATACTAGATTTTCATATAGTACATCTTGTATTTATTATGTTGATGGTGTATTATTTTATCATTTCTTTAATTTCAATTTCAATTTATTTCAATATTTCATGAGATACATAGTTAATAATATTCAATATAAAATATAAAGTAATGACTTGCATAATATGATATTACAGAATATTGTAAGATATATTATATCAAACGACTCTTATGAAATATCCTTCATAGTTTATATATAAACTCAATTGATGATAGAAGAGCCAAGTGAATCTTTGTTAAAGTAAGAGGAACAAAAAAAAATCATTTATATTGAAAAGGAGGTATTGAAAAATGGAGTTGAAAACAATCCATTCCAATATGCTTGAATAATCTTGTATGAGGAAAGAAAAATGATGTTTTCACCATCAAAATCTACACCCACAATTAGAGGACCAAGAAAACAAGTGGATAGGAACAAGTACAAACCAAAGAAGTATAGTCAACTATATTTGGTTTGTAATTTGTAAAAAAAAAAAAATTACACAAAGATACTAATTGTTGGCACTCTAAAATTTGTTCCCTTTGTGATATGAGAGGCCACCAAGTAGCTTCTTGGTAGAAGAAGGAAACCGTCAACCAAAAAAGAAACGTGGCCAAGAAGAGAATATCAAGTTACCATTTGTAACACCCCGATTTTGACCGTTTGCATTAAAATGTATATGATGTATATATTGTAATTAATCATGGTGTGGAGCTAAAGGCAAAAGCCCCACCATCAATTTAATTTTTTATGTTCCGACGATTAAAATCGTTGCCGACGGTATATTCGTGCTAGCTGGCACATTATAATTTGGTATCATGTAAATATACATTTTAATTAAAAATAAACCCCAACGAGCTATGTCAATGCAACCATAATGAAAAGGGCATGATGTTCCTAAGGATAAGGAGGGGGAAATATTTAACCTTTGGGGCCATTGGGGAAAAGCCAGATGTCAATAGGAGAACCCATCAATCAGTCAACTACCAAATTAAATTCTCTGGAGTTAGTTGGGGGCAGTTATTTCCTGGGAAAAATGTTTTGCATGGGCAGTGGTGTGTGGCAGGACTGTCAGTCCTTTCCCACATGCACACTCCACCAGGGAGCCGTTCCTCCTCGTGTGGGCAGGAGAAGAAGAGACCCCATTCTTCCATTTTTCCCATTCTCATGCAGAGACGACTATTTTTTCTCCTCACGCATAGGTTTTGGGATTTTCCTCACGCAAAGAACTGGGAGAGCTACCTTACCTCACGATTTTGCTATGTGGAGATCTCATTCACGATTTTTGGGCCCTGGACATTTTCCCCCATCCTCAGAAATCCACGTTGGGCTCTCTCTAAAACGGATGGAAGTTTGTTGTGTGTGAATTTTTGTTTTTGGGATTTCGTTGTGTGTAGTTCTCTTCATGTTGTGGGTCTGGGCATGTAAATTCACCTCCACGCAGGTTTCATTTTCCTTCCTCACGTAACTGAGAAATCACTGCTGGTCTCCCCATGAATTTTGGGTTCCTGTGGGTTTTTTTGAGTCGTTTTGGCCACAATAGGGCCAAGAACGAATCAGGAATTGAATTGCTCAGTCGGAGCTATGTATTACCCAAATTGTCACTCCGGCTTTGTTCTATGATGTTTTCCCTTAAACCCCAGAGCTATGAATTGTTGTGTTGGTTGTTTTGTTGTGTGTGCATAGGATATTGGTCTTTGGACTGTGTAGGAGTGGAAAGGAGTATGCTTGACAAACCTAGTGTTTTGTAGGAGCCTCATAGACATAACTAGAGGGATGGCTCTCTTATCTACACCCCTTCAAAAGCACTGGAAGGGAATTCATGTCCTGAGGGACTGTGCAGCAAGGAAGGGAATGATTCCTTGTGTTGGGTGTGTGTGGATGTTTTACGAGTCAAGCTAGTTATGGTGTAGGCATCCTTAGCTCTTCAGTGAGCCCACTAGCTTAGCAGACAGTGCTTCCATCTCCTGATAACCTGATAAAACCAACTTGTTGGCTTGGTTATGTGTTGTTGTGTACTCTTGGCTTGATATACCCAATCGTGTTGGCTTGGCCGAGTCTTGACATATATTTGGCTATGTGTGAGCCTGCTTAGTTTCCTTATTTCGCGTGGAAATCATGCCCAGCTTGGGGGTGGTAGTGTTGCTAGGAGATTAAGGAGCACACTGGCCCATGGTTGGGTGGAATGTTGCAGCGACATAGCTAGTTGCGGGGCATTCTTCTTCATAAGATAAGTATTCCTGTGTTTAAATCCCTGCAATTACATTTGATAATGAATTACAATGAACATGTTGAATGCTTAAATGTATGGTTTTGCTTTCGCTGTATGTAATAATGTATGCATGTTTTAGTTCAAATCATTTCATTTTTTATTATTATGTTCATGGGATTGGTTGCCCGGATAGATAGTATGTTAGTAGCGTCCTCTTTTCCAGTCGGAGGGTTGGGGATGTTACACCATTTGTTTTTGCATAATTTCAAGTTAACTTAACATTGCAAAGTTGCAGCTTCATCTAGAACTACATCCTTAGAATCAAACATCCAATATGCTAGTTGGAAAGTTAATATTGGTTGAGGCTTTCGACATAGTTCCTTGAATATTCGTTTAATAATTGCTCACCCCCACACATACCACATAGCAACAAATATTCAAGGAACTATGTCGAAAGCCTCTACCAATTTTTTGCAAGGCTACCAAAAATAAAGTGTGTCCGAACAACACACAATATCATTTTGGGTACCAAGGGTTTGTGAAAGAGAATGTGTGGTCTGAATTAATCCGACATTCCAAACTTTGTAAAAAGATATAATTTTGGTAGCGTTTGAAGTTAGCAATTGTTTGAATGAACAATAATTCATCCTTTGTTTACAATTAGTTGTTTGTTAATGTCTCCCATGTGTTAGGTTTGGTAGCTGCAGACTTATTACTCCAATAGTAATTTAGGAAGGATGATTACATAGTTCTTAAACCTATAGCAAGAACATTCTCTAAATCAGAAGATGTGTCTAGACCTGGTGTGTACTGTATTAAAAAGAAAGCATGTAAATAGTTTGTCTTCAGGAGAGGTTAATACATAGAAAAGAATTCTGCTCTTGTTTGTGTGTTTGTCTTGTTTATGCTCCCCCTAAGCCAATAATTGGTATCAGAGTAGAATATTTGGACATGTGCGATGTTTTTTTTTTGTAAGACTCAGACATCATGAGAGAAAAGGGAGTTGCACAATGAAAGCTTCTTTGTCAGTTTCTTTGTACATGGCGAACAATATTCAACATGCAGTCGAGTAATAAATGTTGTGACGACTGCACTATGGGTTGTTGGATCTCAAACAGGTTGAGATGAACATCAATTGGAACATTAAGGCCCAACGATCTCCACAAGATTGTATGCAAATATATCGACGAATAGGACTTGTTAGGTGATTCATGATTAACTCGATCCATCCGATATCCCTTCGACATGATCTAACAGTCTTGGATGATCTTAGCTATGTGTGCATGAAAAGTCAAGCACGTAGGAACTAAGGTTTGGTGGCGTAGATGATTCATACACGGTTTTAGTTTCTCAAAAGAAAAAGGCATATCACATTTTGTATGAAAAAGAAGGGTATCAAAACAAATGGAGCCTACTTTTTTGTTTTAAAAAGGGGCTCCCTTTGTAAAGGAAGCGAAGAATAAGTTTAGAAAAAGAAGGAAAAGGGAAATCCTCTGGTTAATAAAAAAGAAAAGAGAAAAAGGGCGAAGAAAGGTGGACATGATTTTATTTTATTTTATTTTTTTTGAAAAAGAAGGAAAAGAGACAGCGCCTCCATACAAAAAAAGGAAGGAAAAAATAAATAAATGCGTTCAGTGCAGGCAAGTTTGGAGGATGTTTTTATGTGAGCCCTAGCTATGAGGATGAGGATGAGTTGAAGGAAGAAGAAGAGGTTTGAAAATGGTAGAAGCCTTTATTGACGGGTGAAGTAAATGAGCAGAAGTGGCTAAGTGAAACATGAAAATAGCTTAAAGAGGATCTGTGAACCATATAAGTGAGATTGGAGGTTGTTTTATGACAGATATCTAAGAAGAAGCATATGATAATGGGTAACAAGAAGGTAGTTGAATATATAATGAAAAGAAGGGTTTATGTAAGTGAAGAAGGATACAACTTTTACTCAACAAGTTTTAATTAATGAAAGCATAAGTAGGCCAAAAAAACATGGATCAAATTTCAAAACAAAGAAGATTTTAAAGGACTAATAAAGATGATGATGAAGAGGAAGAGATTACTCACTCAACTTGGAGTAAATATTGTGTGTCGACAATTATGTGAGAAAAGAAGAATTCTTAGAAAACTAATTGGGATGAGGTTCATAGTTGATGAAAACCTTACAAAATCACAACTTATTAGATGGAATATGAAGATAAAACACAATATGAAATCATGACTTGTAAGCGTGAACTGAAAACTGATGTTGAAGGTGAGCATCAACTCATATAAAGTTTGCAAAAATTAAAAGAATATGAAAATGAAGAAAAAAAAAGGGGGAGTAGTAGCAACCCTAATCAATGTTGAATATTTCAATTTAGAAGATAGCCATGAAAAGGCTAAGAAACCACAATATAAAGGACACAATATAAAGGACATGCCCAAGGAGGATTGGAACTTTTAAACGAATTCAATATTTGCTTATATGAAGGTACGAAAGAAGAAGAATGCAACATTGGAAATGCTGCATATGTCGAGAACAACCACATAGACATTCTAGACGAAGAAAAAGACAACTTTGATGTTTATTATGAAAAAAACTTGATGATAAAGTTGCAACAATCTTAAAAGTTGCAGCACAAATTGATGATATTGAAGTTGATGTGCATGAGATGGATGTGCACTGTGAGGTTGAAGCTGAAATTTCTATTATCTTATTAGTAGAGGTAGATGTGAAAAATGGCATCCCAAAAGGGGATAAAGAAGAAGAAAACGAAGAGAGGTTCTTATTTTTCTTAACAATTTAGTTGATTATGATTGCGCATATTGAGATCGAGAGGATTTTGAGAAAAAATGTCAAAATTTTGAAGATAAAGATATTATGGACTTAGCAGAAGTTGTTAAAGAAAACAATTAATATAATGAAGACATTCATTTGATGAAATTGAGGAGAGCAAATGAAATTGAGGAAAGCTTAGATGTTGTGGAATTAGATGCAACAAAATTTGAAGTGAATCCTAAAGAGATTCAAACTCTGTTAAAAATTAAAAAGAAAAAATGAGTCGTGACATTAATCTTCATGCAAACGTAGAAGACAATAAATATGAAGATTAAGACATATGAATTTGATGACAAAGAGTTAATGAAGTTTCTAATGGACATGCTGATAAAAAGGTGAAATTTTCCGCCCTTACAAGTGATTGGGAGATTTGAAGAAAACCATCCCAGATATGGATGGAGAAGAGAACCAAAGAATATTTTTTTGTTTTCACTAATAATTTGTTTCAGTGTGTGGATAATCAAGACAATCAAGAAACTGTGAAAGTTGAAGAAGAGTCCATGAATGAAGTATCAAGACTCCCAAACAGCAAAAGCAATAAAGAAGTTGATGACACTAGCAGCTAATCTAAAGAATTAGCGAAAATATTGAGGACAAAACCAAGACTGAATGTGAAAATAAAGAACATTAAAAGAATTGATGAATACAAAGTAGGGAGTCCCAAGAATAATAGAAGAGAAAATTTTAAAGGTTTTGTAAATATTTTTGTAAGCCTAGTCTGCTACTTAGACTAGCAAGCATTAGTATTAGGAATTTTTTGAAATTTGTAATCCAATTGAGGCATTGTTGAAGCATGATTAGTTGAATGTTTTTACTGTTAGTTTTCAAGTAAATTCTGTAAGTGTTGTAGAAAACTAGCTCAGAATTAAGGGTGAGTGTTGGAATGAATAGTATTTCCTCTCAAATTAAAGGTGAGTGCTGGAATGAACTGTAAGGGTGAGTGTTTACAATTACTTATCTGTAAATGCTTCTTAGTTTGTAAGGTTTGGTAGTTGGGGACTTATTACTCCAATAATCATCTAGTAAGGACGATTAGACCATGCCAAAGCCTCTAGAGGGCACATTCTCTCAAGAGAATCTAGACCTAGTGCTTAGTGTATTAAAAAAAAGCATGTAAAGAGTTTGATTTCGGAAGAGGTTAATACTCAAAATATCATTTTTCTCTTGCTGTTAGAGTAGTAGCTTTGTGTGTCTATGTGTGTTTTTCTTGTTTATGCTCCTCTTAATCCAACAATAATTAATTTGAAAACAAAATCCAAATGCCTCAAGAAGGTGAAAATAATCACCTAATAGTTGACATTATGAAGGAGCTTTATAACAAAGAATGTCTTTCAATGTTACAACAATCATGTCTTATCGAAAACAAAATCCAAAGGCCTCAAGAAGGTGAAAATAATCACCTAATGGCTGACATTATGAAGGAGCCTTATAACAAAGAATGTCTTTCAATGTTACAACAATCAAAAGACATGGAAAGGAAATGAAGAAGACCCATAAATAACATGAGTTTAGAAAAATAAACTTGTTTGAAAATGGGAGACATACTACTCATTGAGACTCTCCATACACAATAAAATGTTGTCCATAAAGCATGGTAATTCACAAAACTTAACTTTGAGTAAGAGTATGTACCGAATCTTGGTTTATGTTTCATTCTTTCTAGCTATTCATTGAACTTAACAAGTATATCATATATATAGCCATTGATTTGATTCAAACCAAAAGAAACATCTTTTTATTTAAGGTCCACATATATAATATTTGTATTATTAATATTTAATATTATTTATGGCCAACATATAATATTTATTATTATTTTTTATTTTGTTAGGAACTAACATTACAACATCTCTCTATACATGGTTTTAAAACCACATGCAAGGCCCTCTTAAAACCATGGGTTGTTTAGGAGGCCTTCCACATGGTCTTAAAACCATTTGCAAGGCCCTCCTAAACCATGTAGAATAAAACCATGGGTTGTTTAGGAGGGCTTGCACATGGTTTTAAAACCATGTGCAAGACCCTCATAAACCATATACAATAAAACCATGGGTTGTTTAGGAGGCCTTGCACATGGTCTTAAAACCATTTCAAAGCCCTCCTAAACCATGTACAATAAAACCATGGGTTGTTTAAGAGGCCTTGCACATGGTTTTAAAACCATGGGCAAGGCCTTCCTAAACCATGTACTATAAAACCATGGGTTGTTTAGAAGGCCTTGCACATGGTTTTAAAACCATGTGCAAGGCCAACATTTTTTTTTGCTGATAATTCAATTTTTTTATTTTTTATTATTTTGTTATGTAGGAACATTACAATATCTCCCCCATATTGTGTTTTTTTGTGACCCACATTTTTGGGGGGGGATAATTAATTTTTTACTTTTTTTATTGTTTTGTTAGGTAGGAACATTACAACATCTTACCTATATTAGATTGTTTCTGTGGCCAACATTTATTTTGACAGATAATTAAATTTTTTATTTTTTATTATTTTGTTAGTAACAAATGTTACAAGATCTCCCTGGGCTGTTTTTTTTGCTTATTTTGACATATGTAACATTACAAAATCTTCCCAAAATAAAAATATGTTATATTTATAATATATTTAACAATAAGCTATGTTTAAATTTTTATCATTAACAATTATTTAATTATTATTTTGATAACAGTCTGACCTCTTAACCTCAAACAAATTCCTTTTTATTATTATTTCCATAACAATCTCAGCTCTAAATCACAAACAAGGATTTTTGTAAGTGATTTTTCTAACAACCAACAACTACAACAAAGCAAAAAGGAATGGGTTTGAGGTCGGGCTCTTGGTCTTAAATCATGTGGGATTGTTTGGATAACGCCCAACATATCTTACCCTTCCCTCTGTACATTTTCTATTCCTTGTTCTGTTCAAACACCATACGCCTAAAGGCCACGAGTATCGAAAGTTAGTACGTCGACCCATCTCTTTATCATTGCATTCTCATCCTGTGCTTTTGTTCATCCCACCCTCATTGCATTCTCAGCCTGTGCTGTGCTTTTTGTGGATCATCCACATGGGTTGTGTAGCACACGTTTTAAGTAGCAGAATTTGACATGTAATAATCAATTTGAATTTGTGCTTCCAGGTTGGAGATTTTGTTTCGTCGTTGTCACAAGAGTTTGAAAAGCTGTGTGTGCACGGTAAAACTATAGTTTATAAACGAAGCATGTTTTTATCTATATGTATAAAATTCATGAGAGTGCAGTTTATTTTGGCGTTGACAGAGACAAAGAGCTGTTGTTCGGTGGCCTCTCATTATGGAGAAAACAGAAAACAGAACTGTAGATACAGTTTTGCATTTGGTTCCATATGTAAACAATCCAAATCTCAATAGCCTATAACAGAAAACAGAACTGTAGATACAGTTTTGCATTTGGTTCCATATGTAAACAATCCAAGTCTGAATAGCCTATACTCATTCATGTACACAGAAGAAGTTTTGATTACAGAGGGAGAACTTGGCCATTCTTATCTCAACTGTACGTTTGGAACAGGAATTGACGTGTCACAGCACATGCCATGTGCTTCTGCCTGTCTCAAAGTTATCTAGGAAAACTCCAGCCCAGTCTCCAGATATCATTTCCCTGAAGGCTGATATCCATCATCCATGGGCCCTGTCCTGTTAGTGGCCTACTTTCTTCCAATGCCTTGTCCTGTCTCTGCAGCCATCAGCCCTGTCCTGTCAAGATTTTCCTCAGCCCTTAAAGTCAATTCTTCCATTCTAGACTCTCTTCTTTCTTCCGTACATGCGTCACTTTTGGATTTTGGATGTATGCATGCCAAAGTTATTTATACTTTTTAATAATAATTAATCAATTACACATTTTAATCCTATTAACCATATTTACTAAGATAATTAAGGAATTATGAGATGTGAAACCAAATTTATATTTTGTAAATGTGTAATATTGTTATTTTTATGATTGATATTTTAGTTATAATTTTACATTCTTAAATATTTTTATGTCTATAATTTTTATAGTAAATATGTAATTTTACAATTTTTTTTAGATGTCTAATCAAACTCTGAACTACAAGAAATGATATATACTTACTGCACTTTATATCATATATTTATAATACTTTATTAATATCTTTAACTAATAATTTTTATAACAAAACTCAATTAATATATTTAATTAATAATATTCACAAAAAAACTCAATTAATATATTTAACTAATAACATTCATAACAAAACTCAATATTTATAAAAAGTTTAAATTGTTTTTTCCAAATTACAATTTTTTTTAAAAATGAAAAAATAAATTCAATATATATATATATATATATATATATATATATATATATATATATATATTTCCAATATAAATAATGTAGGAAACAAGAACAAAAGTTGCAAAACATAAATTTATTAAATTAGCATATTCACATATTTTATGGTTGGATGGCAGAAAGAGATCAAATGGTTGAGAGATAGCAATGAAATAGAAGACAGTTTGAATATATTTTTTTAATTCTTCATATTCTTCTAATTAAATGGGTTTAACTTTGAGTTATTGATGCCTAACTACATGTTATCATCCACATTCTTCTTGTTATCCATTTATCAACCATATATATATATATATATATATATATATATAATCTCACATTCTTCTAGTTATTTGTCATGCATTATTAATTATGCATTTATCAACTATGTGTTATCCATGAATTGCTATATATATATATATATATATAAACATTTAACAATCTACCCCAAATCTCAAATAAAAACGCTTATCCACTTATGGATTATGAGTAATGAAAAGTTATGATAAGTTATGATCTCGTTGTTTTTAGAATAACCTTACATCCAAAATCCACAAAAAAATCAAGATCATTTAATCTTTAAACAACTCCTTACTTTTCTTCCTAAAAAAGAGATTTAACTTTTTTTATTTATTTATCAAATTTGTACAAAATGGATATTTATTTTTAAAATATATTACAATTATATATATATATATATAGGAATTAGAGGTTAAAAGAAGATTAAGATACTATAAAAATGTTAAGGTTAAGAGCACTCATTCTTGAGAAAATCAATTTTAATTAAAATGATGTTATTTGATAGGCATTAACTACATTGATAGGTGTCTTTATGTGAGATTTTGGGGTGAAGAATTGATTCTAAAAAGTTATACATGGATAACTCTTAGTTGCTCCATGAATAACTTACATCTTGTGAGAGATAACTCATTTTTCTAGAAGGCAGCTAGAGCAAGTCACGGATAACTTATTAGTGACAATTAACTTGTCACCTAGTATCTTAGAATTTTGGATTGGACTACCATCTATGTTTTTCATTTATGGACCATGATGAGACAAGTGTACTGCCTAGATTGATTCTATGGCTATAGTTCGAAATTCAATATATATATATATA
>LPNX010648519.1:933128-968727 GCA_001517045.1 Pseudotsuga menziesii
ATAATGTATAATTTAGGATAAACTCGTAATTGATACATAAATAACATATAATTTCGTAATATTTAACTTGTTATTTATCTATATTCATCAACCACAAATTAAATGGTTAATTCCTTTAATTATCATAATTATATTTATATGCCAATTATATAATTTATAGTTATTATATTTATATTTAATTACTCTAGCAAATCAACCTCCACCAATTCTCCTTTGAAGTTCCAGATTAGGCACGATAGGGGCCACTAGTCCGTGGTTTTATTTTTAATTATATTATAAACTTATTTATTAGTTATTTATCTCTATTTTAGTGATGAAATTAGTATATAATTATTTTGGTGTGATTTTATATTTATTTTTAAATTAAATAATTAAAAATATTTTAAAATGTTATTCAATCTTTTTTAATATGGTACTTATTTATTTGAAATTATATCTTAAAATTCTTTTAAGATGTCATCTATCCTTTGTGTTATGTATTTGGATAACTAAATTGATGATGTTGACTATAGCTAGCTAACTAAGTTGATGATGTTGACCATTGGATTCGCTTGAAGTAGGTGGTAGTTTCCTAGGGTATCTCAAAAGTTCTATAAGCATCATTAATATCTACATTGATTTGAGAATTAAGTAGAGATTTAATAGTGATTATTAATTCTTTCTAAGTAGATAACTATCACACTTACAAAGTTTGTGGTTGGATCACATCGATAGGGATCAAATGGTTGAGAGATAGTGATAGAATGAAAGACAATTTGGAATTTTTTTTAATTCCTCATATTCTTCTAGTTAAAGGGGTTCAACTTTGAGTTATCCATGCCTAGCTACATGTTATCACCGACATTCTTCCCGTTATCCATTTATCAACTATCAGCTATTTTTTATATTCTTTTTTTTGTATCTCACACCTTTCTAGTTATCTGTCATGAATAGTTGGTTATCCATTCATCAGCTATGAGTTATCCATGCATCACTACCACTTATCCATTCATCAACTACGCGTTCTTTTTTATATTCTTATTTTTCTTAAAATTGTTTATTTCAAATTTTGAATGATTGCCATAGAATCAACCTCGAGAGTACACTTGTCTCATCGTTGTCCATAGATGAAAAAGAATAGGTCGTAGTCCACCCCAAATCTCAAATAAAAACGCACACCAACCTGAATATGTTTACATAATAATTTTGTTCAAAAAACAAATGAATATCGGAAAAATCTATCTAAATTTCAACAATGAGTTTGTTAGGAATTGAATGTAAGTTGTACAGTGCATTCATATTTGAGAATTAACACTATTTTATATGTTTTTATATTAATATTAATTAATATTAGTTTTCCATATTTTAATTACTTAATTTTTAATAATTGTTTAATAAATTTGGGTTATATATATAAAATAAAAGTATAAATAAAAATTTAAATTTACCTAATTCATATAAAAGGATAAAATAAGCTTAAATTTGTTAAATTTGTCTCATCCTTCAATGTTTTTTAACAACTATCTTAGAGTTCACGTGAAACCACTAACACTAACATGGAGTGAAATTATACAATTTTTTTTTTTCAGCAAAAAAAAAACTTGTCCTTGATATTCATTTAGAATCAAAGGGCATCAAATGTGCCATCCATCGAGGGAATTACATCATAGTTCTAGCAACTAACAGTCTATAAGCCAAAAAACCAGAGCTACAAACAATCACAAAGAGATGCTGAAGAAGAGTCACATGATCCCACAACACCAAGAGGTCAATAGATGGACATGGAGATCAACCAATTCTGAAGCATAAGAAGAGCCCGGATTGCTGATCCAAAGATGATCCTCGTCTGAGACATGAAAATGAAAAAAAACCAAATATCAATGCTCAAAGAAAAAGGGAGACAAAGCTTTAGCACTAGCTCTCAAAAGAGCTTCATTAGACCACTCAAACACAGAGTGTTGTCATAAAATTCAGAGAAAGCACAAAGACTAGGTTTCAAGAGTAATGCATCTTTGGATAGGCAATCCACTCTCTGGTTATGCTCCCTGAATACATGACAGATGTCAACATCTATTGAATCTTGGATTAGGTCTTTGATTTCAGTACACCAATGAGAAAGTTCAATAGTAGTGAGTTTATATTTACCACAGGCCCAGTTTATGATGACTTGAGAGTCACCAAATATTTTCTTTAAAGGCAGACCCATCAACTTTGCAACCACAAGGAGGGTCCAGAGGGCCAGTAGCTCTGCTCTGGTATTGGTAGATGGACCACATCCCATCTTGAATGTGAGCACATGTAGATTACTGATAACTATCAATGCACCTGCCCCGCCTATTGAATTAGCAGCAACACCATCGAAGAACCCACCCGGATAGCACAAAACAGGGGCCGGACCAATGTTCCTTACTTTGGATTTTATCCCAGAGACCAGAAAGTAATGCAGAAAGTAATCAATATGGTGAACAACATCCACAAATCTAACATGTTTATTTTCAAAGAGAGCTTTGTTCCTCCTAAGCCAAATACACCAGAACACATAAAAGGGAAGATACCTGTGGGCTGCTTGGTGATTTTGTGAGGAAAACTAGTGCTCTATACTATCCCTAAGGGGCATGTCAATCCTTGGCGGGTCGCAATTGTAAAGATTGCAGTATCTGGAGAATATTGAAACCGTGAATGAGCAGTCAACAAAAACATGGTTTATCATGTCTTCTCCTGCCTTACATAACCCACAGATACTCGGACCTGACCAACCTCTTTTCATGAGGTTTTCCCAAGTAAGGATCTTACAATTGAAGAAAAGCCAGCTAAAGTATTTAAGTTGCCATGGGAAAGTGCAGTTCCAGAGGCGTTTTGCAAAGGAGTCCTCGACTGGAGATAGTGTCGCATTAATCATCTAATCATATGCTAGGGCATCAGTAACGTTCTCGTCCTTTTGATTGACAGTCCAAAGGAGCTTATCTGCATGATCTTTTAACCTTATACCCCCATAATCCAAACTCGCAACATAGTCATTCCATGAAAGGAACCAGGCTCCTCCCAAGTTTAGATCCGCAGAAGATAACCAGTAGTTCGGGGATGCTAGAAACGAATTACGTGCGTGCTGCAGTGTAGTGATACCACAGTCTTGCAAAAAGATGATAAGGTCCTGTGGGAGAAATGGAGACAAGCTAGTGCCAATGATTGGGTCAACACCCACCTGTATATTTCTTCCATTACCAGCCTGCCAAGAAAGTGATCTACCCAGCCATGTGAGTGTGTGGAGGAATCCATTCCACATAATCGAGGGACCATTAACAGTGAAACATTTGGATCTGAGCCATGACTCCAAAGTTGTGCTCTTCAAGTATTTTGTGGTAATCAACTGGGACCATAAGCCTTTCCCATTTAGGACCATCCAGAAAGATTTAAGTCTAAGTGACATACTAAACCAATCTAAGTTTTTAATCCCCCAACCACCATGGTTAAGAGGTTTAGACAGAGATTGCCAGTCCATGAGATGAAATCGTTTGCTTTCCCCCTTGGTTCCCCACATGAAGGAAAAAATTAATTTTATGAGCTTGTTTAAGATAGACCTGGGGAGGGGGAGTAGGGAAAACCAGTAGACAGGTAGGTTAGAAAGAACAGCCCGAATGAGTAGCAGTCTACCACCGATTGAGAGGAGCTTATTTGACCAAAGGAAGATCCTTTTTTCAAAATTTTCAATCAGCCAGTACCAATCCTTAGCACGATAACCAAGGGGTTTGATTAAAAAACCTAGATATTTGAAACCTTGCTGAATGGGTCTTTTTTTCAAATTATACAATGTTAAATGTATCGTGTACATGAAACCACTAACACTAAAGTGAGCTGGAGAGAAATTGTACCAATGTTAAATGTATCGTGCTTAGTTCACAAAGATCACACCATAAGTAATTAAATGTATCGTGCTCAGTTCACAAAGATCACACCACAAGTAGACAACTCATTTTGATATTTTTACCAATGTAAACATGTATTGATAATCAATGTTATTTAAAATGGTGGGTATGGCCTCAATCACTTTGAAATATTGAAATCAAAGGAAATCATGCCTATTTACTTCTCCGTGCACATATTTTATGAGGATCACATTTGGAGTTAGTGTTGGCTAATGTGGGACCAATATCACATACCCTAAATGTAAGTTTGGTATTATAATTTTATAAACCCTAAATGTAAGTCGGTTTTATGATTTTAAGATATGTTTTTTCTCACTTTCCCATGTTCATGGATACTTTTCCAATGAGGAATGCACTTAAGAGCAACCTGGAGGAGAATCAACTATTAACAAGCCAACAAACAAGCTCATTACACCCATTCAAATTTCATTTTATTGGTATGTGTACCTTTTAATCTTATGTTTAGATAAATATAAGATCAAACCTTTGCACATCTAGATGTAAACTGCACTTAATTGAGAAGTGGAGTAGTTATTTCCTCATGTTTTCGGAGTTTACTTTTCGAAACTTTCTAGCTTTTCCATTTTACCATTTCTAAAACTTATATACTTTCCAAGTCTTTTAAATTTTCAAGAGTTTCCTTGTCATTGTAGCTTTTCCAATCTACCATTTCTAAAACTTATATATTTTCAAAGTCTTTTAAATTTTCCATTAGGGCCTTGCGTTTAATTGGTAAAGTTGACAAAGTATTATGATCTATACATATATTTAATTTACCATTTCTAATACTTATATACTTTCAAAGTCTTTTAAATTTCCTAGAGTTTCCTTGTTAGAACTTCGTAGCTTTTCCAATTTACCATTTCTAAAACTTATATATTTTCAAAATCTTTTAAATTTTCCATTAGGGCCTTGCATTTAATTGGTAAAGTTGACATAGTATTATGATGTATATATATATATTGAGTTATCATTGTGGTCTTTTTTACTAAAATGGAAATGACACGAGTTTGAAAAGGATTAGGGGTTGGTGTACAAGCTAATGAGGGTATTTTTTGATGCATTAAATGCAATAGAAAACTGAAAAAATAGGCATCCCTCAACTTAAATGGATGTTTCGAGATACGTACACAATAAATCTTGCTTTGAGTAAAAAAGATGAAATGTAGGAAATAAATCATATTTCCGAATATATAAATTTTTATCTATTGAAAAATGTCAATAACTATTTCAAGTTTGATGTTTTCTAATAGTTACATTTTATTTTTTTGGCAAATGATAATGTATATGTCTGTGTGGGTGCATCTTCTAAGTGCCTAAATGATGGAATCAACCCACAAAAATTGGTAGACATATAGAGAACAAATAGTACTAGTGCGACACCATTTTCCCAAAATAAATTTAGTATTTTTTTTAATTAAGTGATGAAACCTCAAAAACAATACACCAAGTGTGGGTGCATCTTTTGAAGGTCTTAATGCAATTATCATAAAAAAAAAATTCTATACCATGTAGAGGACGTTGTCTAGTAGTGCAGAATACACATTTTTTTATAAATGGTTGAGAAATGAGAAGTTATGGAAGAAACACTAACTGTGCGCTTTTTTGAGTTAAGGAGTATGACATAAGAAAATAGGAAAAAAATATAAAACATATTTTAAAAAATAACTAAATATTTGGAATATGTAGAAAAAATGGTATATATGTCTAAAATTTCATAAAAAATGATTGTGTGTAGCATACTATATTGAGTGATAAAACAAAGGAATATTGAGAAAATGGATGAAATGCCCAATTTTCTAGGGTTTACCATATTCCATAGCAAAGGTTTGGTTAATCTAAAGAAAACTCCATAGTAGACACATAGAAATTGGGACGAGGCAGAAACACATGAGGAGGCTCAATTTAAGTGGTAAGGAGTTCACAAGCGCATTACATTTAAATTCAAATTTCTTTCCTTACCTGACTCGGTGTCATAGAAATCATGGGAGCAATTTATTTTTACAAAAAGAGTATGTGATTTTTATAGCTAAAACATGCTTGTGATTCTCATCAATAAAACACATTCACGACGTTAAGCGTATTGAATTTACCTTAGGAAAAAGAGTTGAGAGGGGGTGGGTAAGGGTTAAAGGGTTGGTAGAATTTAGGAAGCTCAAGTATATAGAGATGATCAATTGAAGGAGGGAAGGGGAACATGATGAGTTACAAGGGAGAAGGCGAGTGGCGCTTGATAGCATGGTTAGGAGAAGAAAAAGGTGGTGAATAAGCACAGGGTTAGGAGCAGTAAGTGATATCAGAGTGACAAAGGAAGATAATGTGGAGGAGAGGTAGAGGTAAGAGAAGAAGAGGATGATATTTTGATGAGAGAGAGGATTAATGGATGAAAAGATGGACGAGGAGGAATATGGTGTGTTGGAGGAGAGAGGTGAGATGAGAGGGAAATTGAAGTGAGGGAAATGAGATGAGGTGAAAGAGAGAACATGAGGCATAATGAGGTAGGGAGGTAGGAAGAAGGGATAAGATGAAATCATCAAGGAAAGGAGTATGAGAGAGAGAGAGAGAGAGAGAGAGAGAGAGAGAGAGAGAGAGAGAGAGAGAGAGAGAGAGAGAGNGGAGATATGGGGATATAGTGAGGGAAATAAACAGAAAAGGATGGAAAAAAGGTGCATGTGGGAGACAAGGGGGGAGCGAGAGGTATGGAGAGAGAGAGAGAGAGAGGAGAGGGGTGAGAGAGAGAGAGAGAGAGAGAGAGAGAGAGAGAGAATTTAGGAGGAGAGAGGATGCTAGAGAGGGGGTGAAGGGATTGATCCATATGGGCATTAATGGCCACCCACCTATTCCACTATATCAAAACAAATTTTTTCATCTTGGTAGTTTTTTTACGGTTTTTCAGGTCCTGAACTTTCAGGGCTGTTTTGAGGCCCTAAACGATGTTTTTTTGGCATGACATCACCTATAATATAAACTTTGTTTACCTATTGGGTTGTTTGGAATCTATAATTCTCATATAAACCTTTCTCGTAGCTTACACAGTGCCCCAAATGAAGGTCAGATGCAAAAGTAAATCCTACAAGAGGTTCACATATAAACTAACAACAATGGGGCTCACAAACCTTTTGGTGTTTCATCTTTTTGGGTAGGGTTTTGGATGTTTAGGGTTTTCTCATTATTTATTTATTTTTTTTACAAAAATGGTTACGGGTTAGATTATAAAAACAATGACTAAGTCATAGGCGTTGATACAAAAAATCTAGATTATAGCTATGCTAAGAAAACCTTTGTGTTCAATGTTCAAAATTCCAAAGTTCATAAAGTTAGAGATATAACCTCCAAGACCTCATTGATGACCTTCTTCATGCACCAACAATTCATTTAAAATTCCCAATGTATCATCCTGAAACATCACGTCTACCCTCCAGGAAACTTCTTAACTTCTTTGAGTATTTCTAGCACTTCCTACTTCCCAACAAATCGTGATGAATCAAGCTGATGAAATTAGCATTCATGCAACTCATAACTAGAATGATGCAATTAAGGTAGATTGGCACCTTAGATAACATGATTAACATAAATATCGTTTTTGTTGAGACATGTAGCCTTGTTGGTAGTCGATTTTCTTTTTGATTCAATTCTCGCAAGATATGATAGAATTTGATTGATCGAAAGGAGTGAGTAAGAGTCTTGATTCAATGTAGAAGTCTATCTAATTTCAAAATTTTGAGTTGGATAAGAACATTCATAGCTTGGATTATTATGCAAGAGTCCTCGAAAACCATGGCTTCATCCACGCCAAGGTTTTCCAGTTGCTTCAGTCCTTGCCACAGGCCATAGGATTTAGCCATGTTTTTTGTATCAAACCCAATACTCCAGGAGTAATATATTTCAATGTTTTCTTCGATATTGTAGATAACTCCTCCCCCTCTAGCTTCCACTGGGTTACCTTTCAAAGCTCTATTGAAGAACGGTTTGTAAGTCTTCCTCTTCTTTCTCCAATTGTCAAACCGAGACTGGTCAAGCCTTATCTCCCAAAATTCATGATGATGGATCATAGGGAAACTACAGTCTTTAGAGATATTAAAGCAATTTACCCATTCTGATTCTTCTTGACTCAAAGGGATCGTGTTTCTAGGAAGGGAGAGGATCCGAAGATAGTACCCCATAAGGGATTGAGCTTTAGAGATAACTTGTGTTGAACTATGTGCCATTTCTCTAAAGATTCTTTTATTTCATTCCATCCAAAGTTCCCATACAATAAATTTTGGTAAAATCGACCAGCTGTATTTGAGACCAGGTTTTCAAGTCAATGGGCATGGAGATTGCTGGTCCCATGTGCTAAAAATGTTGCATGATACAATCCGAGAGATCAAAATTGCCAAACAATGGAGCTATCGGTCGGTCCCAAAATTCTTGAGTGTAGAGACATTCTAAGAACACGTGATCAAATGTTTCTTTTCTCTCTTGGCAGAGAGGGCAATGGAAGGGGCCTGCAAACCCCCTTTTTTCCATGTTTTCTTTCATGAGTATGATTTTATGAATAAGAATATACACAAACATATCTACTTTGGGTAAAATTCTATAGCTCCATATACACTTCCAAACAATAGGATTTCTTGGAACGTTAGGGAAAGCAGAGAAGAGTTTATAACCTTGAGACGAGGAATAAGAAACTGACGTGCCCCATCCTTGTTTATCATTTGTTTATATAGCGATGGGAGAGAGTCCCTCTAGATAAGAAAGAATCATGATTTTTTCTCCTTCCAGAAGAGGAGTACCGTCGGGTATGTTCCATGTTTTCCTGGAAGAGGGTTGATCATTGTTAGAACTTGAAATATCCCAGATAGTTTTGAGGCCTTAGGCTTCCATCCAAGCATGGAGATTCTGAGTTCTAGGAGCGACGTCGAGTTGGAGGATTTCCCAAGATAGAGTCCTTTCATATTCCAATTTCTTTCCCATTTCCAGGGATCCAGGTCAAGTCCTCTCTAAACATAGGGTGATATTTTCTACAAAGAGTAAAAATAGGAGACTGTTTTTTGACAATGGGATCTTTGTCCAAATAGCACAATCTAGTTTCAGAGAAGTATTTTTTCCTAAGAACCTGACTACTCCAAGAAATATTGCTTCCTATTATGTTCTAGAGAAGTTTGAAACCCAGGGCCCGATTCTGGAATTTAAGATCACGGATCAGCAACCTATCCTCCAGGTTTGGTTTCTGATTCTTTTTCCATCTTACCAGAGCAAATTTCCTTCCCCCAATACTTTTCCCTCCTTTCCAGAGGAAGTTTCAAAGCATGCTGTCGATTGTGCACATAATTTTTGAGGGTGCTAGCAGAATGAAACTTTGGTAAATATGAAGTCTGATCAAAGCGGATTTAATTAATGTCAATTTCCCTTCCAAGTTGAGCCAGATTACTCCCTAGGAGAGAATTCTCTTTTTTATTTATTCCACTAGACGGATCCAATATGCTACCTTTGGAGAAGCTTTAAAAATTGGGACACCAATATATTTCAAGGATTCCCAATTGGTGACACCCTTGATCCCAAGAATTTGAGAAATATCAGACATCTCGCTTGGGTTGACGTTCCAACTATAAATATGGATTTTCCTCAAATTTATCTTACTTCCTAAAGCTTTACAATAGGAGTATAACTCGAATTTAAATATTTTGGAAATATTTGGGCTTTCACCTCCTTTTAGAATAGTGTCATCAGCGTACCGAGCATGATTGATATCCTTGGATCCATGGGACATTCATATACAAATTAGATATTGGGATTTCCTATATCGTTCCAATTGAAATCTGAGCAGTGCCACTTGAATTACATAGATCAGAGGGGAGAGAGGACATCCCTAACGCAGTCCTATGGAGTCTTTAAAAAAGGAGATCATTGTACCATTGATCACAAGGGCAAGTCATGGTTTGTTGATGTAAGATTTAACCCATCAAATGAAAGCAAGATCAAAGCCAAATCTCTTTATTACTTGAAATAAGAAAGCATGTTGGAATATGTCAAAAGCATTAGCTAAATCAATTTTTACCACCATACGTTTTTCGCTATTTCTCGTGCTAGAATGGATTGTCTCCCTAACCAAAATGATGTTGTTAGAACAATGTTTGAATTTTTGAATTATGGACTTGAAAGGTTTGAAAATGATCCTATTTGATGAAATTTTGTGGAAGAACCTTTCAGGTTATCTGGTTAGCAAGTTCTTTCATCAGGAGCTGTCGGATGGAGAGTGGATTTTGATCTACGGTGATAGATATTTCTGTAGATTGAAACATGCAGTGGTAGAATAAGGGTAAACTATGTTAAGCCTCGAAGGTTTAGATTCATGACGAGGAAGATCAACGAAGGAAAGAGATTCCGCGAAGTGGAGATGCGAGGAAGGATTTAATTTTGAGATTTGTGGAGTCTGTTAAATGGGTGTGATGTTGGAGGGTCGAGATCGACACAAGATAATATCAACAACTCTAAATCATTCTGCGCAGTGAACATGCCTGGAGAAAGAAATGTTTTCAAATCCTGGAATGAGTTAATGGGTGAAAACATCAGACGGTGGGGATAAGAGAGGAGGTATATCTACTATCCAGAATGATTCCACAGATTGAACTAGCACAGACAAAGTATGGATTTCAATTAGCGAAAAGTGGTAGGGGCTGTGAAGATTTGCGATTGGAATAAGAGATCATGTTGATCGATGGGTGAGAAGCATTCCGTGATCAAAATTTGCTCACTTGATCAGAGGAAAAAGGATTGGCAGAATGTTAAAGTTCTCAATGTTGAATGGTCCTCATGAAGGTAGTTTCGAGATCAATGGTTAACGTCAATTTCCCCAAATCAAGCTGTGCAGGTTGGAAGCGTAGAGTTTTGATATGAAGATCTTGGGTGTCGATGGCTTGGATTGCAAAGATGAATAGGTCTAAGGTACATATTTCCTGAAGAAGCATGAGGATTATTCAATATAGAAAACTATAAAAGCATCTACATGGAGTTGAAAAAGACTTGTATTTCTTGAGCTTTGAAGTTGACGAGTATCTTGACTATGTGTAGAATGCCAGTGCGGACAGATCAGAGAACTGTGCTAAGTGACAAGGGATGCACCCTAATACTTCTTCAGTACTATTGAAAATGGATAAAATGGAGGATATAGAGGTAGTAGAGGTGGGGGATAATGAGGAATTAGGGGTTATTGGTTGGAAGGATGAATAAATTTTTGTCGATGAAAATGCCGAAATCTTTGATACTGTTCTATTGAACGAAACAATTGAAACTGTTAAAATTAAACTAAAAGTTCTCAAGGACCAAGGTAGCGATACCTGTGGTGTTATTAGGTCCTTTTTCCATTTTTTCTCTATTAACCAAACCCCTCATTGCCCTGAGTTTTTTGAATGGTGTGCAGACAGTTTTTTTGCAACTAAAGGAGTCATCATGAATAAATCCAAGTCCAAAATCCTTTGCCCTGTTCAGGCTCCTATCATTCTTAAAGCCCTCCATGTCCCAGATGAATTTGTCCACACATCCCAAGAATACAAAGAAGAGAGTATTATGCAATTCTTTCAAGAGTCCACAGTCGAAAATAAGGAATATTTCCTGAAGTCTTGTTCAAAAACTGATGCTGAAGTTATCAGTCTGTCTTACCCTATTGACCTAAGTCTGTTTAATGAAGAAACCCAGTGGTGCATAACCTTAGCCAGTCAATTTCTAGGGTTAGATAATAATATTGATGTCACAGAGTCTTTTTTAAGTTTGTTTTTTTGTATTGATTACTTTCTAGATGGAGTCTGGCCTTCCAGGTCAGTCTTTTCAATACTTCTTCCTTAAATTTGATGAGTTTCTAACTGAGAACATTCATTCTCAGTTAGCTAACTTACATGATACCAGAGTGTTCAGATTCCAATCCTTTTTATTGAGAATGTTCTTGTCTTACAATGAAGATAATTTACAGGCACCTGGGTTAGTGATCACTGATGACATGACCAAGAATTACTATGAATTCATGAACTTTTTGATGGAAAAGGTATATGACATTTTCTTTCAAGAAAGATTTCCTAGGGTGTTGCCTTAGTTGAAGGAAATGTTGCAAGTATCTCCTAGTAAGATGATAGGAGATTGATTCCTGACATAATTTAAGACAGTTATAAGACTATATGATTTCATGCATCAGCCATATGTCCTTCCATCCTTTTTTGCAGTCAGGATTTTTTCCTTGGAATTGATTAGGCAAAGGCTTACTGTTGAATAAGAGCACATTATAAGCTTTAGGAAGAGTTCATGTATTAATTTTCCCAGGGAGATAGGACCGTACACAGTCAAAAGCAGAACCGCCCTACCATTGGTTGATAGTCTACTCAAAAGCATGGGATTTTCTTTGGGACAGGCCATAAATTATTACCCACACCATATAATTTCCAGAAGGAGACAGGCTAACAAGAATAAACCTTTTGAGCAGTGACAACACGCAGAAATAGCTGGACTTAGAGAAGCAACAAATTGGGAAGATTATCCTAACTATACTACAAAGGATATCAGAATGGAACAAGACTCTGTCTCATCCCTTCCTAGAAACAATTATTCCCAAATGAACCTGTCTAACATAGTTGCAATGGATAGAAATGTCTCATTGTTGATAAGTTTTTCAGGAAGTGCAAAGAAAAGAGGACATTCAGATGTCATGGATACTAACAAAATAGATACTGATAGCACACACAAAAAGCATAAGGTTGAACCAGATAAGAAAATGGTGCAGGTGAAGAAAAGCAGTATGAAAGGGCAAGTGAAGAAGAGCAATGTTGTAATATCTCGGAAATTCATAAAAAATTAAAAATTTTCATGTAACATAAAATGTTAAGAATGTCATTGTCATAGAACCAATAACTGCTAGTGGTTATTCAACTAGTAATAACTGCAATGAGCATTTCTCTTCTTTAGTTATGAATAACTTAATAGTTTATCTTAAAGTACTAAGTTAAGAAAGTTAAACACGACAGGTTATGTTTTTCAAAAAGGTAAGAATGGAAAACTGTATCATAGTCGATGCTAATTCTGTTATCATTTTCTTTTCTCAAGTAGGACAGAATCTAGGGTGAGATCGGGGCTTACTTAGCTTACAACTAACATAGTGGAATGATGGTCCTTTTTATAGGTTCTAAACAGGTAAGTAGTTTGTTCCAGTGAAAAATTCCAGTCAAGAATGATACTCCACTAGCATAGGATAAATGCTAGTAAATAAACTATTTGATTGCAGCTTGACCCTGTGAGAGGTAATGTCGATATTGTTAAAGTTATCAAACTACATAAAGATGGTGAAACAAAACTGTGGGGGTATGGGTTATATGCATGTTATTTTTACCACCAATATGGAACCCAATTAATTCTTCATGTAGTTTTCAACTATATGCTTATATGTTTCAGATTGAAATGTTTAAGAACACTTCCACTTCAATTCATACGAATATATGACCTAACTACACATTGTTGTCCATAGATTGGACTATGGTATTATTCATATTCATTTGAGTTCTTTTAAATATTTAAAACTCTACATTAGTAAACCTTCTAAACCATGTCTTCTTACCTAGTTCTCTAGTATATACACCTAGCTTCATATGAACTTTCAATTACAATAGCTATAAATTGTCATTTTATTAACGTATTGTTATCATAATAGTATGTGTTAGAGAAAAAATTGTAATTGCTTGTGCTATAGTTATACCCTACAGAAAAATAATTGCAAAAGTAAAAGAATTACTTTCTATCTCCAAGATTTATGTTAAATACTTCAAGGAAGGATTAGATTACCCCTTTCAATGATGTCTTACTATTTTAAGTATAGTCATATATTTATATTATATAGAAAACATAGTTAGAATATGATTATTCTAACTTGTCTAATAGAAAATATTAAGTCAAGACTATTTTGTTTATCCATTGGTTTTTAAAACTAGGAAATCGGAATAACAAGGAAAATCAACATTATTGATAAAATGCATACTAATGATATGGTTTTGACTATGCCTCGCCAATGATTTGTGTAGATTGGAAATCAGTAAAATTGACTATAGTTCCAAACGCACGATTGTGAAAATAATTTGGGGACACGTGGTAGGTGATTAAGAAGTTAGGTTTGTTGACTTTGTTAAAAGTTGTCCAAACCCTAACATCGCATTGTATTGGGTTCTTTTGGTTGAGGAGTGGCCAATATAGGAGCTCATGGCCACCATGGTTGCTGTTAAGACCTCCATAGAGATAAGCACTCAATCCTTCATACCCCATGAGCTTGTGTAAAGTTGATAAATTACTGTTGTACATTTGTATTGTTGACTGTCAAGACGTAATGAGCATTGGAACTGGTTTATACGTTGTCTTGAATGACTGTGGGGGTTTTGTTACTGTGCAAGTGGGTAAGCATGTTTGAAGTGAAGAGTTGCATTTGCTTTTACTTGCTTGCTTCGTCCTCGTGGTTTTATCCTTACCATATCATGGCTTCAGGTTTTGCTGTGTTTTGCACAATCGCATTCGCAGGGCTTTATCTTCTCTAATGCGCCATTAAGCTAGGCTTGGGTGGCTTCAATGAATTCATTGCTGCGCAACTTATAAGGTAAAAACACCTTAATTTACTTCACTTTAATAATTAGCATGGTTTCAATATTATTTTGAAAATAAGGTATTAACAGTGCCACTATGTTCTGTGTGTAGGTTTCTCTAGTCTTGAACTTGAATCTTGGAGAAAATATCTACCCTCAGTCTTCAGCACAAGCACTTCTCCTGGTAAGCCTCGATGACATCTGTGGGTTTTTCCTGCACATATGTATGTGTGGAAAGAATGGAAGCACCGCCGTGTGTGATGGTTGATGGATCGACTGTGGTTATTAGTTAGGCTAATTGTTCTTTTGTTTCGTAAATTTTTTTAAAGCCCATGGGCTATTGTAAAGAAAAATTATGGCTTCTGCAGCCGCGACTTCATGATTTTGTTTGAGCCTTCCCAGCCTAAATTGATATAGATGGTAATAGTTTTTAATATTTTGGCTTTAAGCTGTGTCTGTAGTGTCAAGCCACTAGGTGGTTTCTTTAAGATTTAATTTGGTTTTTACAGAGAAATGAATGGCCATAATTTTAGCATTTTTCAAAACAGTTGAAGGGTTTTCACAATTGTAAATGATAGCTGTTAAATTTTTGTTTTGTGAATTCTCTTTAGACTTGAAGAAGTCAATTTTTATCAGGATTTAAAGCCTAGACATAAAATATAAAAGGCCACAGGCCATACTATACTTTTTCAGTTTTCGTTTCAGCTTAGTGTTGTTTTAGCATTATTTCAATTTGGTTTAAATTTAGGTATAATTGGTTTATGTAAATATTTGAAGTTATTTACTTCTTCGATGGACAGAGTTATTAGATTAGTAAGATATTTTGTTCTTATTAAAGGATTATATTTGAATAATCTTTAGTTTCAAAATTATTTTACCAGTAGTTAATTTTATTATTACTATAATAAATTCTGGAAAGGTTTTGCTAGATTTTTATATTGTAAAACTGTAAATTTTACGCTAGTGTGATAGTACTAATCTCTTGTAAACCCTAGTTATTTCTAGAGTTTTGCAACGTTAATACCTTTTGTTTACAGTAAACCTAGTTTAAATGTATGACTGACTAGGTAATTTAGATAACCTAAATTACTATGTACTAGGTTAAACCTAATTTAAATATTATACTGCTCTATACTATATATTTTAAATTTACTTATTGAATTTATATTGTGTACTTTACTAGTTTTGATTATGTAAATATTTCACCTACTAGTGCTTATTATTTAAATTTATTCTTTACCTGTAATTAGATATTTTAGATACTTTCAATAGACAGTACAAATATGGATAAACTTCTGTAATTAGATTACATAAGAACTTGTAGAAGTAGTTATTTACATCTGCACTCAAATTTATTGAAATCTACTTATCTGAATTAAGCATACCTGCTGTACTAGAGTACTGCCTTGTAAGAGGCATGGAAAAATACAGTTTGGGTAATTTTCCTATCTATCAATTAACTTAGCAATATCTCTACTATTTTTTTCATAATATAACCAGTTACTAACTTTCACAGTATAGACAAATGTTCTTTCTTTATCCTTAACAACGATAAAATAACAATATAATAATCATGAGAAACTCTTAAAATTTTCTGAAACAGTAAACAAAATAATAACTGAACTTCAACAAGTAGAACCTGTCAAATAGATGAGGTGACAAAAACTTAAGGAGTCTGTTCCTCCCAACCAACACCTGAAGAAAAGCTGAACAACAGTTCTCAGGACCCTCGAGCTTGTCTCCTGATCCTTCTGGTAAAGCACTGGGTGAGAGATGAAATCTTGAGATCCTCTGTAACTCTACTGAGTATTCAGTAGTTATTCAGTCCTACTTATAGCAGTAAGAATGTCAGCTTAGAATAGCTATACAAGTTCAATCTTCAGCACCTATCCCCTCAAACTTACTTCAGCTAGTCCCCTCCATCGAATTCACATGTGCACTTCATTCACTCAGAATGATCATAAATCTAGAATGAGCAGCCCCCGCTGTCTTCAATGGGAAGTTTTATATGAATGCCTAGGTCTTCTGGGTCATTTTTTACTTAATGAGCCACCTGCTCCTATTCCACTTTCTTAGGGAATCATGACCACAAATATAGAGAAGTTTCCACCTGCAATAGCTAGAAGTAGTTTGAGGATGCTTCCACTTGTCATTATACTCTCAACTCAGCCTCCTCCACCAAGTGACCAGTAAACACTCATTTAACAGCTTCCCTAAGCTGTTGTCTCATATTTTATTTATTTATTAGTAAAATATTTTGCAATACATTAAATTATCCTTGACCCCACTTGGTCATTAATTACAAACTTTAACAAAAAATATAACATAATGTTCCTCAATAACATAAAATTGTTTTTCCAATTAGGGCACGTGACATACACACCCCCTTAATTTATAACATCGTTCTCGATGTTATTTATTCCTCATCCTCAGAATTTCCTTGGAAGAGAATTGGTTATGCATCCCGCATATGAATTTCCAATTCCCAGGTGGCTTCTTCTGGACTAAGGTGCTTCCATTGCATCTTCACCTGACTAATGGTGCGATTTTGAAGTGAGATCTCCCTCCTTTAGAGGATACAATCCAGTTCCACCAGAAAATCTCTTTCGGGTTCCACCTGCACATCATTCCAGTTAATAACATGAGTAGCATCATGTACATATTTTTTTAATAGAGAAATATGAAAACATTGCGAACTCTTAAGTTTGGTGGTAAAGCTAACTGATATGCTACCTGTCCTACCCTGGACAGTATTTCAAAAGGTCCGCAATATCGAGGTGCTAACTTAGCACAACTACATAACCTCAGAGAACTCTTTTTTGGTCTCACCTTAATAAAGACATGTTCTCCTACCTGGAACGCCTTTGGAGTTCGTTTAATATCTGCTTGACTTTTTTGTCGATCTTGCGTAACTTTCAAATTACCTTGTACCTATTTTACAATTAACTCCATCTCTTTTAATAATTCAGGCCCTAATACTAGCCTGTCAATTGGATTACTCCAAGAGATGGGAGTATTGCATTTCCTTCCATACAAAATTTCAAAAGGACTATATCTAGCTGAGGCTTGATAATGATTATTGTAAGTAAATTCTACCAGGTGTAAGTAATCTTCCCATTTACCTGGCTGTTCTTTTACATACATTCTGAGCAGATCCTCCAATACCCGATTTACTCTTTCAGTCTGTTCGTATGTTTGAGGATGAAAAGAGGTGCTGAAGTTTAATGTAATATTTAATCCTTTAAACAAAGACTTCCAAAAGTTTCCCATAAACTTAGGGTCTATCTCTGAAATTATTACCTTCGGTATTCCATGTAACTGAAAAATTTGTTTTAAGAAAACATCAGCAACATTTGCAGCTTTATAAGTAGTTTTTACAGGTATAAAATGAGCTTCTTTGCTCAATTTATTAACAACTACCATTATTGAGTCATTTAAGTTTTGATTTCTAGGCAGTCCTGTGATAAAATCAAGGCTAATTATCTCCCACTTCCAGCTAGGAATAGGTAATGTTTGAAGTAGCCCAGCTGGATGTTGATGTTCAGTCTTTACTCCCTGACATTCAAAGCACTTAGCAATGTATTCTGCCAATTCATTTTTCATGTTTGGACAGGAAAAATCCTTTCTTAGCATGGTTATAGTTTTTTGATAGCCATGATGCCCTAAATAAGGAGATTTATGAATTTCATTTAAAATCATCAACTTAATCTTAGGTACATTAGGCACGCATAGTATATCTTTATACAATAATAATCCTTTTTCGTTTAAGTTATACCCTGTACTTAGACTTTCTATTAAATTTTCTCTTACCTTTGCTTGTAATTTTCGATCATTTTCATCTTGTCCTATTCCATGTTCTAGCTGTTCTTCTAAATCTGTTTTATAGGTGTTGATTGCTGCTGTAAAATTCAGTTTTGCATTTCTGCTTAATGCATCAACAACCTTATTTTCTTTTCCTTTAATATGTTGGATTTCAAAATCGTATTCGCTAAGGAAAGCTAGCCATCTAGCTTGCCTAGCATTTAAATTAGGTTGATCCAACATATATTTTAACCCTTTATTATCTATCATTAATATAAACTTCCTTCCAATTAAATGATGATGCCACATTTTTAAGGCATGCATAACAGCAGCTAACTCTAAGTCATATGTTGCATAATTTTTCTGATGAATCTTCAACTTCCTAGACTCATAAGCAATGAATTGTCCTTCCTGAGTTAAAACTCCACCTAAACCGTCATTGCATGCTTCAGTACATACTATAAAATCTTTATTAGGGTCAGCAATTCTTAAGATTGGTGTGGTAGTTAATAATGTTTTTAACGTTTTAAAATTGTCTTCATACTTTTGACTCCACTTGAATTTCTTCCCTTTCTTCTATGAAGAAGTTATGGGATTTGCAGTTCTTGAAAACCCTTTGATAAATCTTTGGTAATAGCCAGTAATCCCCATGAAAGATTAGACGTCAGTTACGTCTTTTGGGATTGGCCATTACTCGATTGCCTTTATCTTTTCGGGGTCGACAAAAATTCCTTATTTAGTCACCACATGACCCAGATACTGAATTTTATCCTTAAAGAAGTCACATTTACTAAATTTTATGTAGATTTGATGTTCTCGTAACTCTTGTAAGACAATTTTTAAGTGTTCTTTATGTTCTTCTTAAGAATTTGAGTAAATTAAGATGTCGTCAATGAATACGACCAAAAACTTATCAAGATATTTATGCATTACATTATTCATCAGACACATAAAAATAGCTGTGGCATTAGTAAGCCCAAATGGCATAACGACAAATTCATAATGACCATACGAGGTCCTAAAAGTTGTTTTAAAGATATCTTCATCTTTGATTCGGACCTGGTGGTAACTAGATCGTAAATTAATCTTTGAGAATACCGTTGCTCCATGTAGCTGATCAAACATGTCATCTATGTCGAGTAATGGATATCTGTTTTTGATAGCCATTTTATTTAGTTGACGATAATCTATACATAGTCCTAGAGTTTCGTCCTTCTTCTTAACAAAAATAACAAGTGCACCCGAGGGAGATACATTGGGTCTAATATAATTTTTATCGATAAGTTCTTTTAATTGCAACTTTAGTTCATTTAATTCCAGTATATTCATTCGGTAAGGGGATTTTAAGCTAGGCACTTCTCCAGGTACCAACTCAATAGTAAATTCTAACTCCTGTTTCAGAGGCAGTCCCGAAATTTCTTCCAAAAATACATCTGGATATTCTTTTAGGATCGTAATGTCTTCCAGTTTTAATTTATCGTTGTTATTAGTATTTTCTTCATTAATTACTATTACAGCAAAGGATTTATAGCCCTTCCAAACAGCTCTCTTAAGATGCAAAGTAGAAATCTGTCTTATGGTTGTTTTCCTAGGGATTCCTTTTATATTTACTATTTCTCCATCGTTATTTACGCAAGTAAATGTTTTATTGAAACAGTTTACGACTACCCTATGTTGTTCTAACCAATCCATACCAATTAACATATCATAAGAACCCAAAGGTAAAACATTAAGCTTAATAGAGGTTTCAAACTGATCTATTGTTAATGTACAATTCTTAACAAAGCTAATTACCTTTCTCTTTGCACCAGTAGCTAGCTTGACTAACCAAGGCTTTGCAAACTTTTCAATTGATAGCTTACACTTTTCTACAAAATCAGGAGAAATATAGCTTAAACTAGATCCTAGATCGATTAAAATAGATATAGGTATTTGATTTAGCTTACCTTCCACTTCCACCATGGAAGTTTGATAATCCGCTTTCTTGTTCTCCAATGCTGCATTGATCCTGGGCATTGTCCTCGCTAGATCACCAACAATCATCTCCTCCTGTATCATGTGTATGTTGCTAATAGTATTCTTTCGATTGGAGAAGACTGATGCATAATGAGGACCATTACATTCCCAACATTTTATTGGTTCCTTTCGTTCAAAATTCTTGGTATAGTTATTGTGGTTATTAACAGATTCTTTATTTCTTTGACCATTGGGATTGGTTTGTGAATTACTTTTGTTCCCTTGGAAATTTTTATTAGAAAATTTTTGTGTGTTATTATTCTTAAAATTTTGGTTAGGTACAAAACCTTTCTTCTTCTGTTCAATATTATTATTTCTTTTGGCCTTCCAGTTGGTCATACTTTTCTTCTTCTAAAGCTTTTGGATTGTCATACTCAATTCTGTCTTTTATATGTTGATGTAATTGTAACTTCGGAATGTATTCATCCTTATATCTTATGTATTGTACCCCGATGTTTATTTCGGGATGTGTCTATAATGTAATTGAGTCATGTCATACCCTGATGTTTATTCCAGGAAGTTTCTATAATGTAAACAAGTCATGTCAAGTCATTGTGGGTAACCCTCCTATTGGTCAAGGGTTAAAGTCCCCGCAGTTGTGGGGCCCTAGGATTATTAGACTATCCTAGAGAAGTCGACCCTAGGTGATTCATTGTAAGTCGGGGCAATAGTCCCCACCATTGTGTTAAGGATAAACCTCTTTGTTGGTCGAAGGAGACAAAGTACCCACAAGTTATGGGGCACTAGGCTTATTAGACACTCCTAGAGGTGTCGGCTCTAGTAAGTAATTGTTAAGTGAGGCTGACATGTTGGAGTGAGTTTCAAGTGAACTAAAGAATATAAATAGAGAGTGAGCCTCTCTATTTATCACACACTCACTCACTCATTGGGGCGCATGAGTGAGAGAAGAAGTTGCCGGGACAAGAGAGAGACTACTACTGTTGGGAGATCATCTTCATGTTTTCGGGTTTTAATTTTGGTGTTGATTCTATCTCTGAGGAATTTGCGGGGTTTTCTCCTTTATGGTTTCCCCGAGGAAAATTCTTGGTGTCTCTTGTCTCTTGTGTTTTATTGCTGTGCATGTTATTCTCTCAATTAAAGATCCTAAGATCATAATGGTAGCTTGAATGATAAAAATCTAACATGGTATCAGAGCTAACTTGAGAAGAAGACATTGTGCAGCTACACAAGCTAGGGATTCTTAATTTTTGGGTCTCTCTCCACAATCCATCAGCAAAAGTATGCTAGGATGACTCTCCATTGAAGGGCGCATCTTTTTGTCGAAGCAGAATTCAATTCCGAGCATTTTCAGTTTTCGGTGCGGGAAATTAGGGATTTCTACAGAAAAGGAATTTTTGAGTGAGCCTAGCATAGGATTTCTCTCCTCATAAAAATCGAATTTTAGAGACCTGGATCAAGATTTTTGGTTGGGTGAAACTCTGGGAAAGTCAAACCCTAGTTTGACCCCGAGATAGAAAAACCCTAAATACTAAAACTGCTAAGTTTTGGTACATTCAATCTATCCTGAGATTGGCGAATTATCAGGAGCTAAAAATTACAGAAACCGAATATAAAATATTTATTTACATTGTATCCAAACTTCATCCTCAGATTTTCTATATTATGGGAGATATGATCCCTCCAAGTTAGGGTTCCATCCTCTTCCAGAATTCATCCCTAAATAGGACACCTGGGAAGAATCGCTATATATTGGGCTACATAGGTCCAAATGAGATTTCTGAAGATGTTACATTAATGGCATGGACTGTAATTTTTGTGGTCTAAGATTGAGACTTATAATATGAAGCAGTGACACATGGAAGTCCGTACAACTTTACTGTTATGAACAGTCCTGTAACAGGTCACCTTGGGAAAATGATCATAAGTCCCAATTGGTGAAACCAATTTTGATGAAACCTATGGTGTTGGATCATGTAAATGTGAGGATACCTTAGTATGATTTTTTAGAGATAGAGGAGCAGTAACTTCAGAGATACCACAGAAACAATAATAGGCATTTCTATAGAAGAAATTGGAAAACTAGGGATTCCTATTCTGGGAGCTTCCCTCCACTATTTTTAGAAAAGAAGTACATTGGACAACTCAAATTGAAGAGATATATATTTATATCCAATCATATCTGAAAGATTCCAAGTTTTGAAAATTTGGGTTTCTCTGACAAACCCTAGATCAACTCTCTTCGGAACCTGGATGGACACTTCAAATCGGTAAGATCTAATCTTTTGCTATTTGTATTTGAGGTTCTCATTTCAAAGTGATCTATCAAATCAGATTGATGATAATATTAGTGAAGTTGAAAAATTACAAGCATGTAATCATTTTATCTCTCTGAAGAAAATGAATTGGACACCTACATGAGTAGAGAGGTTCCTGTTCCAGAGGGAGATAAGGCTAAAATCCTTACACAAGAAGAACTTGGTCAAGGCTAAGAAGATCATTATTGATTCAATCATGGATCAACTTGTACCACAAGTGTCTTTCCTAAAGACACCGAAGATGTTTGATTCCTTGACCAAGCTATTTAAAGGGAAGAACATAATTCAGAATATGACCTTAAGAAACCAGTTGAAGAATGTGAAGATCCAGACACTACAAGATTTGAACCTGAAATCCAACGACAGAATCCAACGTCATCTGACATTTCGCATGGATGTGTCGGCCAACAATCAATCTACAGAATTCCAACAACAAAATATTTCTATTTCCGTTGATTATCTGACACTTTGGAGTGGGAATTCCGAATCTTGTAGTGGCGGTTATCCGACACTTCCATGTCGGATAGGTGTTGGATTTTTGAATTGTGTAGTGGCGATTATTTGACACTTCTCTGTCAGATCTTAGACGTCTATGAACCAAACACAAGTCAGATATCTGACCTATAAGAGTCATCATCATCATCATCAAGATCATCATCATCATCATCATCATCATCACAATCATTATCATCATCATCGGGATCATCGGGATCATCATCATTGTCATCGTCGTCATCAACATCATCACCATCATCAACAACATCATCAACATCATCATCAACAACATCATCATCATTGTCATCATCGACATGAAAATCATAATCATAATCATCATCATCATCACCACCATGCTCAAAAGCTCACATGCTCAACTTTTCAATCATCCTTCAAAGATATATTTTCATTTATCCAAGATAGGGATGTGTTGTTATGTAGATGGTTCTTCCCTCATTAATGTGAAGGTTCTTTATTCAAGTTAGGATATAATAAAAATATCCTAATACTATTATGGCAATTTATATAATATAAAATAACATATAATAAAAATAAAATACATATAATATAAAATAATATATAATAAAAATAAAAAAACATATAATATATAATGTTTTTTGTGACAAGGGTTTTTGGGTGACAAGGGTTTTTTGTGCACGCTGTGATGTTTTCTCCTTTGTGGGACAAGCTTGAATGCAGACAGACCCTTCCTCATTTAGTGGGTTATTTAGGGATTCAATATACAAACCTTCTTACCTTACAAATGAGAAACTCGCTGCTTGGGTCATGAACTTAGAATAGGGCTTCGCGCCTCACCCCCTCTCGTATCTGTGAGTCGCTATTATAGTGATCATTCATTTTGTAGCCATCTATAGATATAATTATGCAATTTCTCTAGTTTTGCACAGACAGGCTTGATAAACATTATAAATACTATATGATAGTGTTAAGGACTGCTCATACCATAAGGTTGGGAGACTATGGTATAAATACCATGTCCTAAGTACTAAGTCTGCGCTGATATTTAAAGGGTGGTGAAACCATAGGATAGAGGGTTTAACATATGAATTGGTTGGTATATGGTATAATGTTGATTCCATAAAATATGGTGAGGGTTTGTGCATGCATTAATGGTCACCAGCTGCTTGTGCAATATGGTTTTTGTCATTTTGGTTTAGTGTGGCCTCTGCACATTTAGAGAAGGGAGACGACCCCATCGATTCACAGGTAAGCTAGATCGACTATGTGTAAAAGTGCATTGCTTCATTGTATTCTCCGTGGCATGTTCATGCTTTTCATGCCATCATTGGTTTGTCTGCAAGTGAACACGAAGGCGCTCCGGGGTTTGTACAGGCTACACTATCGATTTGGGATTTCTTCTTCCTGGCCATGGTAAGCATGCTAGCAAGATTTACTTGCCTCCTCTCGTTCTGGGCATTTCTGAGTTGGAAAACTTTACTGGGTTGGGGTTTCATGTGGCACTTGGTGACTCCGCCTTCGGGGTTTATAATGTAGCTTGCTCTGGTTTTTAATGGACTCTTGTTGGGAGGTTTGGCATCTTTGGGCCATGGTTGCACCATTACTTGTAATGGTGCCATAGCTCATGACTTTGCCATTTAACATTTTTAATAGTTTGACTATTGTAAAAGAGGCTTCATGCCTCACTATGTAAATACTTTGCATGTTGGATTTTATGTAAGGACTGCAATGTGATTTGGTATAAACGATTTCATTCGACGTTTATAAAATATTGTACTGTGTAAAGATTTGGGACTGTGTAGTAGATTTAATGTTGCGTTTTGAATTTCCGACTTACTGGGTTTGATTCGTGGCTTTCATCCTGTGGGATTTACTCTGTGCATTGATAATGGTTTGGGTTTGGGAGTATGCATGACACTCTGATTTTATTGTTTGTAAATTAAGTCGAGAAAGATTCTAGAGCTTGGGGCATTATGCCATGGGCTACACCATTGTAGCAATGGTGCCACAGCCCATTGGCTTGCCATCGTATGATCTGTGTTGGTGTTAAAATGGAGACTGTGTTTTTATCCAGAGTATAGAACTTTTGGATTTGCATTAGCTCAACGTGGGTGCACAGAGATTAAAACATCCACTCTATAGCAGGTTACTCATTGAGGCATCATTTGAAGCATGCTTACACTATTCTATACACCATTTCATGAGAGATATTACATGCTTGAAGGTTACTCATTGAGCTGGTCCATTTCATGAGAGATATTACATGCTTGGTAGGTCATGCAGGCACCAACTGCCATAACTCTATGCAAACCTTAGTTTTACAAAAACCCTGTTCAAAAAGTGAATTTCAAGAAAACCCTTAGTTTCTCTCTTCCCTCTCTGTCCTTCTCAAGCTACCCAAGCTTCTGCGAGTTTCCTCACCTCAAAATGAGCTAACAAAAAGCTCCTTGAGCTAACCTAAGCTACCTAACTAAATGATTTGGATCTGCATTAAATAAACCTCCAGTTCTATTCTAATTTTGTTTACAGATCCTATAATTAAGGAACATAGTCCTTAATAAACTCAACTGACCCCTACAAGTCATCAATGACTCACTTCCAAACTAACAAATCTTATCCAAACATTTACAAGTGGAAAGGACAAGTGTCCTCTTCCAGATTATTCAATTTTTAATCAAGATAAAATAATTTACAGGTGTTGAGACCCTAGGTCTCTCAATTCATATGACTTTGATTTAGCCATGGATGAATTCGTTTCCATGAGCCTATGCTCCTGCATCACAAAGCAAGTTGTGTTTTACTCCAAATAGTGTTATGATGTATAGGAATCCTACAAACCTAATTGAATCGACAATGAAGTAGGTTTAGAGTCTAGATGTTTATATTTCTAGGTTAATTTGTTTTTTGAATTGAAGTGTCATGTGTGTGGCCTATGCATTCCCACATTCACTTGGTCAATTTAGCATCGATTGGGATGAATTGACCATTTTGTTACCGATCCATTCAGTCATACCCTGATTTTCCTGGTTCGGTACCAAACTCGTCACTCCAATCGTTCCAAAGGTTGGGGGTCAACTCGGTTGACTCAGCCACCTCGGTAGAAAAACACTTGATTAAATTTGCAACTATTATTGTTGAAAAGGGGTTATGCCAGTAAAAGGAAAAGGCAATGTTAGGAAAAGGAAATTCAAGAAATAATAAGTGAGAATGGCGAATTGTATGTAACTAAAAGAGGGGCATACATAATATTTCTTAGGGCATACATAAATTTTTTCATACAATCCCATTAGCATCATAAATTATGGGAAAGATAAGAAAAACATCCCTACACAAATATTAACCGACAAGTATGGTTTTGGTGTTTGATTTGGAGAATAAAATCTATAACAATAGTTGTTATTATGAATCTTAAAGGGTCCTAGATGAGATTTGTGCACTTTTAGGAAGTTCAACTTTCAAGCAAAAGAAGCCAATAAAAATATCCTAATACTATTATGGCAATTTTTATAATATAAAATAACATATAATATAAAATAATAATAAAATACATATAATATATAATAATATAAAAAAAGTGACAAGTGTATTTGGACATTGTCGCGACTCGTTTCATTTTGGACAGTTTAGCTCAATTTGGAGGTTTTTGTGAATTTGGGAGTAGGTCCGGTAGACATGGAAAAAAACTCTGTTGACCCGTGGCAAGATAGAATATTTGAATACTTGGTCAATTGTAGCAGGATGCATTTATTTTTGCAACACACTCATGTCTTCATTTTATGTTTTCAAGATGATTTTGAACAAATAATGGCTTGTTTCTACATCATAAGTCCACATTCAATGTTTTCAAGATGCTTTTGAACAAAGAATGGCTTGTCTCTACATCATAAGTCCACATTCAACAACCTTTACAGTACGGGTTTTTATATACCAAAAAACTAACATCCATTATTTATTTGTTTATGGATTTTGCAATATTGCAGATGCAAGATGTGGACAATGGTACACGGTTAAAGTGGACTCTTCAAAGGTTACCTTGGAAAATAGAGCAGATCTTCTTCAACGAGCTGAAGTTTGTGTGTGTGCTTTTGATATAGAGACAACCAAGCTTCCTTTCAAGTTCGTTGATGCTGAATATGACATGATAATGATGATTTCACACATGGTGTATGGGCAAGGCTATCTTATTAAAAATCAAGAGGCAAAAACACTTGGCACTGTTTTATGCCCATTAGTCAGCCTATCCTTTGTTTTGGGATTTATTTCAGCTATGTTTTGGGATTTTTATTGTTTGCATATTGATGTTGCATTGATTGTTATGAACATCATTGCTCTTCTTTAGTTTTCCAATTCCTTTTCGTTTGTTTCCTGAGTGTGTAGGGGTGGGGCATTGAAGATTTGGAGTACACTCCAAAACCAGAATTTGAAGGAAATTTCAAAGTAGAAAATGTGACAAATGAGGTATATCTACCATTTACTGTTTACCCTAAGACTATAATTCTGAAAACAAGTATTGATCCCCTGGAAGTTTTCTAGACTATTCTACTGGATGTTTGGAATTTGCAAGAGTGAAGTTAAATATCTACTGTACATTATTAATAATGATTTAATGTAACATACTCTGTTGTTTCTTTGTCTCTTTGCTATATGAAGTGCTTGTGTATTTTTAGTATTCAATCTTATTCTATATCCCTTCCTTGAGCAAAGCTAGACTATTCTAAAAGTATTGAATGCCTCTTGGTCAGCAAGTTTATTTCTGTTATTTTTTTATCTTAGCTATTTCCTTTGGCCCCCTCTGTTTAGAGACTCTATAGGTTCAGTGTCCTCCATTATCACTTATTAAGATTGGGGATGTAAAGCACTCTTTGCATGAGAGCTCTTTCTTATACAGGGAGAAACTTATGCAGATACTTATACAATTAAAACAATGCATATGAAGGATAAACACAATTCTTTAGACCCATTTCATCTTAATCATGTTATAAAATACCACCATTTAGAACTTTAGTCAACTCAAAATGGAGGTCAGGGACACAGACAGTGTATGGGGACTGCTTCATTCCACTTTCCAACTAATAGTCTCACCCAAAGAAGCACTGCATTATGTTTAACTAGGAAAACTTGATTGCAAGCAACCTTTCTTTGACACTCTCGAAAGCCAAGTCACATAGGCCATTTCTAAGTGGATAAGTTGGAACATGCGGGCATGGGATTACGTGACCTTTGTACATGTGGTTCACACTACCGTGAAGTTGTGTTGTAATCACCTACCCTTAGCACATGTAATGTCTCTAGTTAAGGAACATTCTCTTAAGGTGTTCATGGATTGGTTAGATTGGACTTTGTATTGTTAAGTGGTCCACTTGTAGACTTAGTACAGGGTTTGCTTGTAATTACTCTCTTCCTTATTCCATAAATAAAAAGGAGGGTGCTTCTCTTGAGGATATTGGGTTTTCTATTTTGCGAAAAGTAAAGTTAAGAGTAAAGTAGTTGTGATAACTATATGTGCAAGGATGAAATATATACTTGACATAGAATCCTCTATTTTGCTACCAGGATTCCTTCAGTGGTCAAATTCTAGGTTGAAACCATGTGGTCGTAAGTGAAATATTTGGATTTTTAAAAAAATCCATCAACAGGCGTCGTTTTTTCGACGTTCTTCCGACACTTCGGTCAACCCATCTGACGGTTGTGCCATGGCTTCGACGCTTCCTCTCATCGGATGACCAATGGTTAAAGTGTCGGACTATGTCAAAAGGCCGAATCTTCTAGTGTCAGAGTGCATCGGAGTACCGACACTGTCTGAATTAAAAACCAATGACACCACCATTTCTCAGACACTTTTGTCCGTCGGACAACCGATGCTTCAGGGGTCGGATGACGTCAGATTTCCAATGGTTTATGCAATTTTGGTTGGCACTTCGAAAGGAATAATGGTCGAATATGCGGCATAATGGTATGTTGGAGCTTCAACCCTTATTAGTCGATGGTTGGAGATCTGACGTTACACCACCGATAGCAAAAAAAAGTGTATGTGTCGATTACCCGACAGGTTAGTGTCGAATTTCATACATGGTAGCCGTCGGATTTTGGCCTCAAATTCTATAGTGAGAATGCAGAGACCATACAGTCATACTTTACAAGGGTCTCTCAAATCAAAGAACAACTTGAAGTGGTAAAAGAAGAAGTGAAGAATGCAGAAGTGGTGATAGCCACCTTGAATGGTCTCCTAGGATCATGGGATTCATTCATTCAAAGAATGTGTGCCAGAAGGAAGTGATTACTTTCAGTAGACTCTGGGAAGAAGAAGAAGCTCAACTAATAATAAGAGAAAAGAAGATGGGATCAACTGAAGATCAAGCTCTCACCATCCAAAGAAGATCCCTCAAGCGATGAGGTATATGAAGAACTCAACTCTTGAAGAGCCTCTTATCCATCTTAGAATTTGGATAAGAAACGATGCTATTATGAATGAAGAAGATGATGAAACTAAAGGTTCAAGAAGGAGTCTACCCATGAAACAAATAAATATAAGTATTCAATTGTCATTTCATGATATTGTTATGCATTTGTTTACATTCAGTTCATGTATTATGCATGATAAAATGTTTGCATTAATGATAGTATACTACTAATATGCATGTGATGGGTAAGTAGCTCATGGTGCTATACAACTCTCCATTGCTACTTATCTAGAATGAAACCTTTGCTAACATATTGGATTAGTGCACAATCTCAATATTGTCTTGGTAGAGATGGAAGGCATCTAGAAAAGTTTCCGTGAGATATGGATGAATGTTGTATTAGCTAAAGTAGTTGCATGATCATATATTTATGCATAAGAATTTTCCATTATGAATATTCCTTATGAAATGTCTCCAACCATGCAAATGAATTTGACTTGTAGGAAAGATCACATACATAATCTCCTACAAGCAAAGAAGGATGAGACTTGTTCCGAAGAACAAGTGACGACATTTCAAAATGAAAAATAATATGACGAATGCAGCGACATCATTGATGCAGAACCTTCCAATAAGAAAGGGAAGACTAGTTCAAGAAGAATGATGTCTAGAATGTAGTATCGATACATGAAGGAAAGTTCATAGTTCCATCATGTAGTAGATGGAAACATCATGGGATACAAGGCAAGATTCGTAGCACGAGGCTTCTCATGAAAAGAAGGCATAGACTACGAAGAGACATTTGCAGCCAATGGGAGTTGAGACACATGACATGTAGAATCATGTGTGAAAATGAAAGAAGTCCTTGTACGATCTCAAAAGACACCCATGGGATAACACATACATGAGGATCTTGATGAAGATCTGAACCTTTGCTATAAGGTTGATAGAGGATGACAAGCTCACAGATGGGTGCGAGATGAACTTTTGAAAAATTTCAAGATAGAGGATCTTGGTATCTAGTGACCCTATTAGGATAAATAGAATATTAGTAGCAGAGGAAGCTACTTGTCACTCCAGTACATAATGTTTCAATGCATAGAGTACAAAAGATAGAGGGAGTATGATGCTTTAGAGGGAGTGACTACAGAAGATCCTGAGGTTCAACATGATACGACAGGATGGATAGATTACTGATGACTCTTGGCTTTACTGAGAGTAAAGTGGATTCCAACCTTTGCTTCAAGGTTGAAGGTGGAAGACTAGTGATTCTCCTGTTATGTGTCGATGCACTATTTTTCTAGGCATGGAGGTGTGGCAGAATGCGGGTGGAATCTTCCTTGGACAAGGGAAGTATGCAGTAGAGATCTTGAAGAGGTTCGGGATGATGGAATGCAAGGCCATGACCACACCTATGGCCTTGAATATGAAGCTATTGAGTGATGCTTCATCAGAGACGGTTGATGCCACGATGTATTGTCAGTTGATGTACCTGAAAAATACGAGATCAGATATTTGCTTTGCTATGAACACATTGAGACATGTTCACTTGATTGCTGCAAAGCATATTCTAAGGTACCGGAGGGGTACAGTTGATTATGGGCTCAAGTATGAGGCGAATCAGAAGATTAACCTGGAAGGTTATGTGGATTCGTATTAGGTAGGAAGTTCCATTGATAGAAAGATGTCATGTCCCCATCCCTCAGACCAGCGAAAAGGACGCGATGAACACCACGAACAGCCAGGAAAACATCCCCATGAAGATAAACAAAAGAGATCAAGGCTGAAATTAAAGAAACTTAAACATAACAGGAATGCTAAACATACAAGCATACACCGATGCATAACAGGATGCACAATCCATCATTTTACATGCACAGTTACTCAATGCATAGTTCTTTAATCATATAGCGGAAGCAAACATACATTCCAGCATTCACATGTTCATCATAATTCACAAAACAATAGATACATTTGCAGAGATGAATTAGCAGGAGTGCTTATCTTTTAATGAAGAACTTGCCCGCAACCAGTTACGTCGCTGCAACATTCCACCCAACCATAGGCCAGCATGCTCATCAATCTCTCAGCAACGCTGCCACCCCCGAGCTGGGCATGATTCCTCCAAGGATAGGGGTCAAGGAAGGATTACACATAGCTAGGGGATACAATAGCAACCAACATAGATGGGTTTACCAGGCCATCAACAAATCCGCCAAGCTAGCATAGTCTGAAGACCAACCACTACATACACGCAACCAAACAATCCCTTCACAGCCCTGTGACAAAGGGAAAGACAACCGGGGACAGTCCCAAACCAAATATGAAACAAGGCTCAAGCCCACAGGTCAATTCAGAGATGTTCTTGGCCCTAACGTGGCCAAAACAACTCAGCTGCAACCCAAAACTAGGGTACTTCCATAGCTACAAACACACAATGAATGCTAGTAGCAATCCACCGCCCACAGTGGATAAGAAACATAACTCCCAGCATAGCCATGGGAAACTCCACCAACGGATTGGAAATCAACAGCCCACAACACACACCATCCCTCAAGGTAATGGCTGGGCAACTTATACAGTCCCAAACGGAGGAGAATCCAACTCCCCGCATGGACAAAGGGAAACTAAACCAACGGATTGGAAATCCACAGTGGCCCAAAACGAAATTGGACACCACAGCTAACAAACATGCGGGGAAGACAACAGTCCCCAAATGCAATCAGTGAGCATGGCTCACAACATGGGAAAATGACTCCAACGGTCTGTGCGTGAGGATGAGCCGACCAGCGCGTGAGGGAAAACAACACCGACCTCTGCATGAGGAATATGAACAGACACAGCCTAAGCACGCAGATGAACAGACCAGAATGGAAGAACGAACAAACCACGGCTCTGCGCGTGAGCATGACTGACCACTGCTCTGCGTGAGCCTCAATAGACGCGGCCGCCAAGGTGAACTGACAGGGATGGAGTGGAGTGAATGGAAGGTCGTGGGTGGAGTGGGCATGTGGGAAAAGGACTGATAGTCCTGCCACCCCACTCCCAAAGACCATAACTACCCCAACCACCACCAGCCCTTCTCCATGAAGGTGGTCAGGTAAAACAAATAAAGAGGTTGACAAGGGAAGATGGAAAAAAAAACAAGGTGGCAACACATGGGTTTTTCTCCCATAGACTAAGGTTTGACATCCCCCACCCCTTATCCTTCGGAATCATGCCCTTTTCATTCAACATTGCACTGTCGTAGCTGGTTGTGGTTTTAGTTTTATTTGATTTGCGGGTTTACATGATGTCGAATTATAATGTGCCAAATAGCATGACATAACATCGACAACTATCCCCATTGCCGAACCTACACAACCAAATCGATGGTGGGGCTTTTGCCTTGAGCTCCTCACCATGAGTAATTACATTTTATACATCATGCAAACGGGGTCAAAACTGGGGGTATGACATTCCACTCTCCCTTGGAATAACACCATCCTCGGTGTTCCATTACATATATACAATACATATACAAATGCACATCAAAATTTCAAAATTGCAGATATGTCCCACGTTCAGTCATTTAATTTGAATGTTCAAGACCAAGCCCCTCGGATTCCATGGACTTCTCCTACTGGTTCTCAGCTTCCAGTTCATCCCGAAGCCTAGGAACTTTGCGGCTATTGCCTTCATCATGTTCCCTCATTGGGAAGTCTTGGCGTAAATGATGTCCTCCGCATCTCCAGCATCTCACTGGCTGCTTCATCTTTACCTACTCAATTTCCTTTGAGTCTTCATGCCTGGACCATTTCCTATCAGGTCGCTTGGATGAATGTCCCATCGCTGATCCACCATCCTTTCCTTTGCCGATTGCTCCCAGAAGGCTTTTCACCTCCTTTTGCAAACCAATAGAGTCTTGTAAAATATGGTGGTTCATTTCACTCTGCCTTCTCTGGATCTTGAGCATCTCCCCAAGATTCTCTTGGGTCTTGGCAATCATTTGAAGGAGACTTCCAGCTAATTCCAACAACTTTTGATCTACTGCCATGATCAATGTGCACCACCTGGTTTCACCCTTCTCACCTGTGCAATACACCATTGAAATTCTATCAGACCAAGCATAATATAGACATTAAAATTAGTCATTTAATTACCCGATTGGCATGACAGTTGAAGTTTCATCAAGGAAACTTTCATATTTTTCATGCCTTTCCCATAGGCACATGAGCTCATTCGTGTCCATTCTTTGGCAGGGAATTAACCATTCCAGCATTCACAAATTTACTTAGCAAATACACACATTTCATTCTCAATCATACATGCTTCAACAATCCTTTGTTTTCACAATGCATAAACATATATATATATATATATATATATATATATATATATATATAATCAAAAGGCAAGAGAGAGAGCAGTAAGAGTTTTTCTCCTCTTTGTTTTGTTCTGCCTTGGAACCCACACCACTACCGTGGCTTTTCATGCTCTCAGCCTCTTTCACTTCACCGTGAATGCTGGACCAATCTCTCTTGGTCATGACACTTAGTGTCTTCGGTCTATTCCATACCTCTAAACCATGGAGTCTCTCCACATGGTTTGTCTCAGCTGCTAGGACTCCCTCGTCTTACTTGCATCTTTTTCATTACCACTCATTTCGAGCTTTCCAGGATGGTCACATGTCCACATGCACCCCTAGGATGCTCTCATAGTCTTCGCTTCCAGCGATACCTATATCCAAACATTGAAGAGATTCACATGTTTAGTTTATTCTCATCAGCTTTATCTCTTAGAACAAGAGTTTAAAACATCATAACCAAATCATACACACATGTATATTCATAAACAAAATAATCCAATACTTATCTGTATTGTGCGTTTCCTCGTTCGTCCACAGGATCCTGCTTCGCCTTGCAATCCTTGGGATCGCCTATGGACTTAGATGTTAGGTCAGCATGCAGGATTCTCCTCAACATCAAATAATTAATGTCCAGCCAGTACACAATCATGTCGACTGGGCTTGGAACTTTATCATGACCATTTCCAGGTCTAGGATCTACTATGGATCCTTAGGCATATAACAGCCCAACATACACTTATATCAACAACAACAACACATACACTTATACCAACCATACACTTATACCACCATACACTTATATCAACAATACACTTATACCAACATACACTTATATCAACCATTTACCTTTATCCTGTTAACACAAGCAACACAAGTAATGCAAGTGAACTCATCAACGTTATTGCTCTAAAACTGTAGTCACATTTGATATCATTCACTACCAAGTATTGAGACACCAGGAGTGCGTCCACTCCCTAGAGTGTAATCAATATTGAAAACCCTTTCATGACTCGACATCGAAAAAGTGTGCACTCTCCTCCGGTGTGTGCCATGTAGGCCCTATTCATACTCAAGCAATCAGTCATCATGGAAATAAATCAAAACATGTTCTGCATATGGAATTTTTTTAATAATTAAACATGCATATTCTTGGCGAGGGTCACAGAACACTTATCCATTTTCCGTCGCAGTATGCCTCTGTTAAAGAGGAATGGAGGCTCCTTCCCTGAGTTAACAGTCCCTCAGTTAGCCATCCCAACTCCTTTTTACATTTCACATTCACACATGTCTTACCGATATAACCCATACCATCTCACTCATGTTATTACCAAACATGCAGTGCAGATGAGACATTTTCAAAATGTCCAATGGCGTTTCACCCGAAACCCATTTCCAAGATAAGGGAAAACCTTCCCACGAAGTTTGGCTTCTACAGGCCATCACACATGGTCTTCCTGTAGTGTGTACCCCTGGCACCTTCATCAAATAGCCAAACAGTCAATCATTACCTGATAATACAATCCAAATTGATCGTTCCATAACCAAGCAATGACATTAGCAATCAAATTCAATAATAATTTGCAATTCTATCTACTACAGAAATTGACTTGCTCAATTGTGGGTCTCCTGTAAGCAGCCTTACTATGCCCATTATAATTTTATGCTTACTAACCACTTATACTATGAAACGAGAACTCGACACAGTTCTCGTTTTTCTCTCTCCTAATTTTAGTAGCTATTTTTACCCCGGTTTCAAAAATGGTTGATGCCAGTATCACACATTTTCATTTTCAGA
>LPNX010648520.1:18520-35753 GCA_001517045.1 Pseudotsuga menziesii
TTGATGGCGAGAGAACCTGCCACTGATGACTGCAAGTCTCAAGGCACTAAAAAATGACTCTAGTTTCCAATCCTAGAATAAACGATTAGAAGTTGATGGGATGAAATCCACTGGAAGGAGGGCATTAAGGCACCCCCCATCATCCAACATGAGGTACTCAACAAAGCTGTATAATGTGGAAGGAATTGATCATAAGGTGCATGAACCAATAACTGTACCGAGAATGGCCGACATGCAAAGTCAAGATAACTAAGGAATGGTTGAATCAGGTTTCAAATTACTTCATACAAGAGCATAATGGCAAATGGTGATTGAATGTAGGAAGCATAGACTCAATATACAAAACTGGGACATCTCTACAACATAGGAGGCATCGACAGAGGCTCCATAGGGACTGGAAGCTTAACCAGTCGGTGGAGATAAACTCAGATAAACAAGTACAACTCCTAAAGTCAAACTATAAACCTAAGCAATGGATATGATATACAGTGCTCTGTTTGAAGGTGACATGACTCGACAACTACCAAAGATAACATCTTTCATTGTCCGGCTTTTTGGTTTTTTAAATTTTTTTTGGACCTTTTCAAATATTTAAAAAGCTTGAAAAAGAATAAAACTACTTTATACTTACAGACTAGGAGGAGACGAGTGTCATATAGGCAAACAAACTAGTTCCAAGCAGTGGAACATACCTATGCTCAATGCAAGGATACATGTGTAGGATAGAGACACTCGGGGGAAAGTCCCCTCCCAGTAAAAATAGGGAATCAAGCTGCAAAGGATATACAAAATGGTTCTATGTGGCTAGACATGAGACAGAATCGGGCTATATGGATGATACTCAAAGTCAGGGAAGCCGGCATAAGGGTCAAATGAGGCAGGCAAAGCTCATGATAATGCAATTACAACTTGACATAAGGGAGTCCCGGGGAAATTTCCAGCATAAAGTTCAAGAGGAGTATGAAGCGCTTGCGAAATGTCATGGCGGTACCATACAACAGACTCTTGGACCTAAGAGAGGGCTCACAGCATGGGTACCAAATGCAAAGGGGAGCTAACTAGGACACCCATGTATAGGAAATCTCTACCATTCACATAGTACCACTTCTAACAGCAACATGAAGGTTCCGTGATACCATGGAATGCGTTCGTACCTAAGGTTAAGATGGAATGGTCATAAGGTAATGCATAAGTGCAAGCGGATGTGAAATCCTAACCTATATGCCAGTTCAGACATAATACCTGTGATAGGCATGAACGGGTTGAAACCTAGGATAGAGTGTACAAAAACTGGATCCTACATGACAACCATATTAGCCCAAAACAACCCAAAATAGTCAATAAAGAATCCAAACTATAGGATATAGGGAGGAATTATCATGACAACTACACCCAAAGGAAACAATGCGTTGAACGATGGGACGAAAAAAGGAAAGTAAGGTGTAGACCCAACGTTCATGCATCCACTACCACCCCCATGAGGGTGACCACCGGTCTAAAGACCGAGAGAATGGAGTCAACATCCTCCACAAATGGAGTAGAGGGAGGAATGTGACCACTCCCAAATCTATGAGCACGGTAAGGGGCTGTTATGCCCCCAATTCTGACACCAGGGTCCATACCAGGACCAAGGATGGGTGATAGGACACCAGGCATGCCAAAAATAAAAGGACCCAAACTTAAGAGAGTATAAATATACTCAAGTAACCATGATCCCAAAGGCCAACTAGCGCACAAAGAGCACACTCCTAAGAAAACCTACAGCCAAAATACAAACAAACCAAGGGGAGGATATGTGAGCTCCCGAATGCAGTAAGTATGTCTCTCCTAGGAGAGGATTGAAACTCCCATACACTATAGGCGGAGGTACGTAACCAATGATAGTGGCCCTCAGCTTCAATGCATAAAGACACTGTGTTGTCCGACCTCTACCTGGCCAGGACACCTGCAGAATAACCCTTGCAAAGTACTCCCTCGATAACCTAATTAAGGCAACTAAGGTCACCTCAATATAATCAATGCTCAGGTGGATATTCGTAGGTGGGATTGACCATATGGGCAGGGCAACAAAGCTCGCAACTCTCGAAAGAGCCTCCAGATACGAATACAATCCTGGAAATATCTCCTGTGCTACTCAGTTATGACTAGGGGTCATCCCAATCAATAACCGCTCACACTGCCTCGTGCTTAACTCCGTTTTGAGAGGAGGATCTTGAGAAACAATAATTATACCAAGGAATTTAACACTCTCACCTGGACAGACACATACATGTTGTTGTTTAGTGGTCTTGGATAATTTACTCACAATGAACTATTCCAAGACCCTAAAACCTATTCTTGTTAGTGCACCTTATAAAAGAAAAGAGTGTAATTCATTTTATTATGCGTTGATTTTAATTGGCTATAATTACTCAAAGGGAAATGGTCATGCAACTAATGACATTATGACTCAACAGTGAAATAAATATGCACACCATAACAAACAATGCTACGTGCAATCTTTGTCAAATGAAAAATAGGGTATGCCACTACATGAGATGCATAAATATATATTCCTTTTTGAATGCCCATGCAATCCTTCCTATATGAAATCCTAAATAAAACTCTCATCCAAGAAATCCAATGCAAGTACCTCCTCAAATCCATATGCAAAAAAAAAATGCAACTACCTTGTATTTTTCAATATAAAAGAATGAAAAATGCAATAAAAGTCATCTAAAACTCTCAGTCTCTACAGCAAGTATAAAACACAATCCCAGCAAGACACCGAGACAAAAAAGAGTAATGCAATAATGGAAAAACAAAAGGCATAAATGACTAAAACTACTTTCAAAGAAAAATCAATGAAAAAGTGGTCTCTGGTCACAAAAGAATCATCCAACAGATAACATTAGACCCAAGGAAGAACCAACCACACTCACAACCCACCCAAGAACTTCCCACAACATCAAACTCACCAAAAGGGAGGATTTATGCGACTGTTTAAAGAACAGCTGCATATATACGTGACTTTTTGCCAAAACGTTGCATGTATACGCGGATTTTGGCGAAAAACCTGTGTGTATACATGAATTTTGGCCACAAATACGTGTATGTACGTGAATTTTGGATAGAAACCTATGTATACAAAGAAGACAGTGGTAAAAAGAAGGCCAAGGGTCAAACCAATAAAGGGGAGTGTCAATGGATGAACATACTATAAAATGCAACACGGAAACAAGGAGAAACAAAGAGAAAGTCAATAATATTAAGCCCATTGTGCCCGAAAACCCCAAATAAAAACAAGGAACATCCCCAGCGGAGTCGCCAATTCTCTTATGGAGACAAATTCCTATGGCTTGGGGTACCACCAACAGACAGCTTGACTCCAGAAATCAATCCTTTCCAATATGCAATAGAAATCAAATATCTAACACTAAAGGATCAGACCTTGTACCTTATTCCGGACGGTTGAAGTAGATTCCCATTGAGATTTCCAACTTCAGCTTGAATTGATGAATCACTTCCTCAACAACAAGTAAACAAGACAAGCATACTATACATATTGGTGTTAGATCTATTATAGCATATATAATCAACAATGTATAAGCATTTGAAATCATCCATGGATAAAATATTCATTCAAACATACATTATTGGATAGGAAAAGATATTTCTATTAATATAAAATCATAGATTACAATGGATAAAACCTCTGTTGGCATGTCTACGAATCAGAGAAACTGAATCCCCCACTTGGGCCTCCACCACCTCAATCCTCCATCTCTCGATATCAAGCTCACAAGCAAAAGGAAATCTTGGGAAGAACACAAAATTACTCCAAGGGACAAAGGGATGCAAACTCAAGCACAAGTTTTGGCAACAATGGACTATAGTTTCTTTGCTCTCAATTCTCTTATGCCTTCAATGTATCCAAAGAGTTCCTTATATAGCTTTTCAAAGGGGTAATGAAAGGTCGAATCCAAGTGATCTCAGGGCATATGGAAGGCCAAGAGACAAGTGATTCGGATCCATGTCAACGAAAACTCCAAAAGGATTTGGATTTTGTACACATCCCGATGTACATGGTTTTAGGGGTCAAACCGCCGTATATACGCGATTAGGGGTTTTAAAGTTGTGTGTATCAATTTTCACATGTTTATAGGGATGGTATAGGAAACATCAAAGAACAAAAAATGGTCCAAGGGGTCTAAGGAGTCTGCAGAGGGATAGGGGAAAGGCCATACAAGTGTGATTCACCTGGTGTGGTAAAATCAGCTATAACACCTACCTTCAAAGGTGATATACTTCTTGAGGAAAATTGCTGCTTGATCCCATGGTTGAGGCAGTGACTGTAACGCTATCTATCTCCATGACTGTCGAATGTGCTCCCCCTCTCTCAAAAAATCCTGTATTGCAGCAGTGTTGTGTTTTCTTCGACCAAACCAGGCTCTGCCCACCTGAAGAAGGCCAGTGACCTCAGCCACTATTGCTTCAGAGACTTCGATACATAACCCTTGAACCTCTAAGTGGGTTTCTGTAAGATTTAAGGAAAATTGTAGAGCTATCTCGCGATGAAACCCATTCAGGTGTTGGAAGAATTCAGTCTAGCCCATAGCTTCAAAAATAGCGAAAACTTCAGTATTTCTTCTTAGTTCTCACATATTTGGAGGTTCATGCCAAGTTGGGATACCCATGTTTGTTTGACTTCAGAAGTGTTTCTCAGTCCAACAGATTACAGGTCCCTACAATGGAGGTTAAAGTACAGAGTATGCATGAATAGCTGAGAGTGGAGTTGGGTAATTTTAGAAAGTTTCAGAGCATAGAAATGTTTGGAATTTTATCCCAAATTAGGAAAGGTGGCGATTATGAGGTAACATAAATAGCCATTAAGTCGTATGAGTGGACAGTTAATGATATGGAGGTGTAATAATGACCACAGAAAGGAAGGTATGATTAATGTTGTCAAATCTAGTTAACACTTAATCAAGTAAATAATCAGAACCATACCTTCGAAAATATGCAATGAATGGTGACCTTTGGAAAATAGTAGCACGTGTGAAGTGCAGCCATTTAAATTTAATCATTATTACAGGCATGCTGGAATGACCTTTTCTGCTGGAGAACCAGAACCATTGTGCCAATTTTGTCAGAAACACAATGAATGCTTAAAAATAAATTGGAATCACTAGCATTGGAGCCAAATCTGGAGGAGTCGTTAACCAAGGTTGCAAAGAATTATGCCAAGAAAAGAGGAGTCATAGTTGCAAACCATAGAGAAATCAAACAATTTAGCAGAGTCACGGCCATGAATTATGGAAAAATCAGCCAGTTTTGGTGGAGTTGCAGCTGCCAGAATGGACAAAAGTGAAACGGTGTCGCAGCTGCCGAAAAAGGTAAAAATGGACCAAAGTGAAATGGTGTCGCTGCTGTTGTAAAAGGAAAAAGGCATTAATTTGGTGGTGTTGCAGCTGCGTGGAATGGGGTAAAGGGCGGGAATTTACAGTGTTGTAATTGTGTGGAACAGGGTAAAGGGAGGGAATTTACGATGTTGCAGCTACATAAAGACAGGAAAAAGGAAACGATTTGACGATGTTACAGCTGCGCAGAATGGGGAAAGGGTGAAAATTTATGGTGTTGCAGCTGCAATGACGGTGTTGCAGCTGCACACAATGGAATAAAGAAAGGTATTTTTCTATATTGTGGCTACAATAGATTTTTTCAAGGAATTTTCTTCTAATGCAGGAAGTTACAGAAGGACGACCCTGGTCAATAGGCCTGATAATGACCATCGCTCCTTAGGTGCTTCTTGCACATTTTATTTAAAAATAAAAAAATGGATCAAGTGAAAATGAAAAAGATAAAAAAATAATAGTAAACATATTAATTTATTTATGTACAAAATTTTTATGTAAGATTTATAGCGATTATCTAAGGATTAGCAAGGGCAGAGAAATATTCCTACCCTTGTTCTAACTGGTATTCCGGATTAGCTACAATCTATGAAGTGAATGTGTCTTTTGAAATGGGATTATCGTACATTCATAGCCTGTGACCATTAGCAAATAATGGCACATGATTCTCGTCAATGGTTATGTAATCAGGAATATTGCACCTTTTGTGGATAGAAGCTGTTCCTCTGGTCTAAATGGTTCAGATCTAGAACAAATGAGTGAACGACAAAGGATGAAGACCTTCCCTGAATGTCGTAGACACCTGAAATATTGCTTCGATTGTGAACCTATGTACCTGCAAATAGATCAAAAATGAAAACACATCAAAGTTACCAGAAAATCATCTACTTATCCATGTCAGTGACTAAGGAATCTAACATGTACATGTGAAATCAAAACAATAGTAATGTGGGATGAAAATCAGCTTTGCATTAAGAATGCATGGAGAAGCTTACAACTGTTGCCTTAGTGTCGACAAGCCCCTCCATGAGACAAACACTTCATCCCCATAAGCTCCAACTTTTCTCTCTATGCTCTCCAATGACTTGGACTAAGTGGTCAATCCAATCGCACAACAATACCTCTATAGTTATCCCCCTCAACTATGGACATTAGCTTGCATTTATAAGGCTCAATGGATAGGAATAGTTGAGAGAATTGTCGGTGAGGTGGCTCTAAGATCCTACCATGGGGGATCTCGAGCTCAAACTAACCCACAATGATAGGGATAAGGGAGAACACGAGGTTCATGATCTAGAAGCCTTGAGAAAATTCTCTTTTTCCCATTTTACCCAGGGTACCGCTTTTCTTCTCTTGGGACAGAGCGGTTTAGATGAGAACCGCTTTTGGACCAAATACCATAGGTGGTGGAACCACTTCTTGAAAATAGGATATAGGTGGTGCTGAGCAAGGTACCGCTCATGGGCCATAAGGAAAGCGCGATGCTAGGTTTTTTCAAGTAGAATTGACAAATAGAGCAAGTTTCCACTCTAAGTGCTAGGATTAAGGGAAAACATGGAAGTTAAGGGTCTTATCACATAGTGGTGATAGGATTTGGGTATAACAGAATGCCCCCCAAAGCATGAGACTTAGAGGGATATGATAAGTGAGAGCTTTAAGAGAACAGGTTTTCACTTCGAGGTGAAAATGTCAGCTCGGTTGGAGAATGTCGTCCAGTAGGCATCTTTAGTACATCAATATTTTTTGACTCATAGACACATAACCAACTCATGGCTGCAGACCAATACAAGGCATATCCATGAGAGGAATAAACTAGAATGACTACAAGAATACCGTGTAGATCCATGTGAGAGAGGACTCAAACTTGGACATAGCTACCAGACATACAACATAGATCTATGTCATACAGACACAAATTTGAGCATATCCATGACCATACAAATGTGGATCCATGCTAGATATACAAAACTTCATTGCAACCTGGGGAAAGCAATGAGCGCTAAACAAATACCCAGGGTATTTTTCTTGTCTTCCACAAAGTATGATTCTATCCATGTGATTACAATGATTTGAAGTTGAACATGGTAGAAACCACTTGATTACCGGCCAATGATGTGAGCCATTAACAAGTGAGTGGGAGATTACCATTGATGTCAATGATTACCAAGGTACCCTAGTACAATCTACTGAGTGTGAATAGATGTTTTGATGTCGAACACCCAGTCGATTCTATTGATCAAAGGTCAATGATGTGAACCTATGTCGAGAGCAAGAGAATCTGTCATTAAAGCATACAGAACTCAAGGTACTAAATTTTTGTTTCTAAGACTATTTCTCGGATGATGAGCTGATGTCGACAGGAATAGTCTCATCGAAGGAGGGCCATGATGAGTCCCACATCGACGACACGAAACTATAAACATAGTTATGGAATGACGTGAATGTAGTAACCATAAGACTGACTCAAAAGTACTGACACAGAGATGATTTTGACTACAGAGGTAAACTTCTTCAACTTCCTTTTGAACATCAAGCGGCACGACAAAAGACTTGGCAGCATGACTAAACCAGACAAACACATAGTGCGACAGTGGACAATGCATTCTTTTGATAGACTCAAAGGAGTGGCATGACTCATGAAAGTGGATTGTCACGGAGATCAACTGAATACCAAATTGACTGAAATGATATGCACACAAGTGCCATGTTCAAAGCTAATGACAAACTAATCCCATTTATTTGCAAAATGATTCCCTTCCCATTTCCCCCATCATGGCGGATGAGTGCCTCTTTTCGGTTTTACAAGTTCAAAGAGGGTAACAAACACTCGATATATCTTGTTCGAAGACAAGTCCAAACTCATATGTTTTATGAACCTAAGAGACGAGGGGTTCATTCCCAAAAGAGGGTCTCTCAATGTTTAATTCAACGAGTCCAATGAAAGAAAACTCGGTATCGTTCATTTTTAGAGAGTCTGAATGATCACAGAGTAATACTCCAAAGGGTCCTTTTTCGTATGATTTAGTCCCTAAGGCCCAAAAAGTTATAAAATTATACCTTAGAGAACTCTTCCAATCATGATTGGCTGAAGTGTTCCTTTTTCGTAAATAGTCTATTCGAATTGAAAAAGAGATAATCTACCGTCGGAGAGACGACCCTTCAAATGCTTTAACGAGCATGAAGAAGACAAGATCACTCGACAATCTTTTCGTATTTATGGAGCCCGAAAAGAGTTTAAAGAAGACTCCATTAGGTCTCTTTTCACAAAAGAGATTTTACAAGCCTGAAAATAATCAGAACAGACTGGGACCTTTGATACTAAGTTTCGAGAGCGTGACCAAAGTGTCGCAACAAACGATCAAAGAATTTTTCCATTTTATGGTAGTACGAAAAATTCAAAAATGAACTCCCAAAACTTTACTCTACTGTTCTTCTATCTTGCAATGACTCAAAACCAAGTGTTAAATGCGCCAATAACTGACATTAAAGAGTTACGACTGATAGATTTTGAGTAATAAACGATTCTAAAATAAAACTATAGCATGTCAAACCCAAAAATGTGTATGAAAGTCATGTAAATAGTGAAAAATCAAAACATTTTACTATTTACCCATAGTGGAGAGCATTTGGAGCATTTTCTTGGCCATATTTTCAGTCGCTAATATCGGGAGTGTCCACTGTCGGATTCGAGCATCGTCAATTCCATGTAATAGCCTAGACCCTACTCTTTCATCCTATGTCTTCAATTTTGATTTTTAATGGTGTTTTGGACTTGTATGGAAAGCGCTAAAATCATGGGAGCGAGCACCACTCTTATCCCTTGTGGGATAAGACGTACCTCGCTAGAACTGCACCAAAAACATTGCGCACAGGTGGTGCCCCCGCTTGTCCTCAACGGGACACAGGCGGTGCCGGCCGTGGAGAAATAAAAATAGTCACACAAGAAAAAATAGCTCATTTCAATTGGTTTGGATGATTAAGAATGATTTTAACAAGTCTTGTGATTGTTTTTGACAAGTTCTAGTGGATAAAAAATGGTCATATGGAAAGAGAGACAACATGATAATGGTGACGCCTTCATTGAACGAAATGCGGGTTGCATAGCCACATTAAGAGACTATGGACTCTTAAAATTCTTCCGCACACCCAGTATGGTATCACATGAGCGATTGCTAGAGCATATACTCTATATGTGGAATCTGGAGCAACAATATTTCAAGGTTGGTGCTCACATTTTGACAGTTCAGGAAGAGGACATCTACTTCCTGACTGGCCTTTCGATACGGGGTGCTCCCATATTGCTGACTAGTTCCCGTGGAGGGGATATTACTACATAGGAGTTGATAGACCGTCACTGTATTCCTGGGACAAGGACATCAGGGAAGAAAATCCCCATAAAAGCAGTGATTGATGGACCTCTACGGACTATATTGTTTACCATGTAGAGAGTGGCAAGAAGCCAAGGAGTGCACCAGGCATCTAGGGCACATATTCTCTATGCCATAGAGGCCATGGCACCTACATTCTTTAACTGGGAAGAAGCCCTACTTTCGATCTTCAAGGATCAGCTGACCAAGTGTCGACAGGGGGAACTGAAGCGATTTGGTTTCAGTTCCATTCTAGCTTGCATCTTCTTCGAGTGGGTTCCATAGATGAGACCCTAGGTGGTATTTACAGAGCTGAGAGCATGGGACCCTCGCATGTAGATGTGGGTCTGGATTATGGCCCGTACTGGAGTGGGCAGGGGGAAGGTAAAGTTCGGTGACCCGTTCTTTCCATGGTTGAGAGATCAAATCCTCATGGTGGAGGATTATGCATATGCAGGCACTGACTTCAGTGGTGACCCTGAGCTAGCGCTTCCACTTGGTGGACAGTGGGGTGACATTGGAAAGAAGCAAAAAAAACCCTAAAATGGAAGTAGTGTTTTTATGTTTTTGATGTTTTATATTTTTTATGTTAAGTAACGAGACTTGAATATTTTTATGCAGATGTTGGAGGAGCACGACCTGTGGGAGCTTCCCCATTAGATTGATGAAAGTAGATAGCTTTAGGATTTTGTATGGTGATTTTTACCTGAAATCCTACGTGCTTCAGATGAGGTCACGTGACCTATTTTTTGTAAAACATGTTCATATATATATATATATATATATATATATACAGACTTTTACCTCGTGTTTATATGTGTCAAATGGTGAATGTATTTTATATGAGTTTTATGTGTCTTTAAATGTTTATTTACAATGAACCAAGTTTTATTTTCATGTCATGAATGGGCAATATGCCAATCTAGGATGTAATTAGCTAATGAGTCAGCAATTACATTATGTTCCCTATAAGGGATATGCCTATAGGTGATAGTTTCAAATGAATTTTATAAAAAGCGTACCCTCCGGAAGAGACAGAGAAGCACCAGATTCCTAATGGTATAAACATGGTTTAGATGACAAACCACTAGTTGTGAGTCCATCAAGACTACCAAGTTGCGAATATCCTGGGAGGCAGCTTTAGTCAAAAGACCTATGACTGCTCGATACTTGGCGATATTGTTGGTAGCGGGACCAATACAAACCTCTCTTGAACTAACCAAATCATAAGCTGGGGAATAGAGAACCCAAGCAGCTTAGGCAAGATTCAAGGTGTGGTGGCAAGCACCATTAGCGAAGCCGTAGAAAGCCATCTTCTCTGCACGACCAAAACATGGTATAAACAAATACAGACACTTTCAAAACCATATTTAAAATACTTAAACACACTGAAAGTCAAGCAATATACATATAAACAAGATACTATCCAAGAGATATCTAGGCATAGTACCTCTTTGGGTACAACCCATTTCGAGGTTTCCCTAAAGGGATTCCATCGTAGTCTATGAGCTCGTAGGCCCCTTTCTATAAAACTTTAGAAATAACAAAAAGACTGTACCACGTAGATTCAAAATTTCCTTTCCCTAGTTTGTCATATCTCTGATCGTAAGTCAAAACTAGGTCACCCTCGTTAAATGCACGAGGTTAGACATATTTATCATACTACACCTTAACGCGTTTCTTATGTGCCTCATTAGCCAAGGAAACATCTCTCCTAGTTTCGTCAAGGTTGTTCAAGTATAAAAATCTCTCTTCCTTTGCGGAAGTGTCTAGGAGAAGTTCGACGACAAGTTTCAAGGATGGAATCTGACATTGAATTGGTAAGACAGCTTCGATTCCATAGACAAGCTGGAAAGGTGTGAAACTAGTAGCTGTTTTCATCGAAGTCCGGTAAGTCCAAAGAGCGGAGAAAAGGATATGGTGCCAATTGGATTTATGGTTTCCAACCATCCGATGAAGCATTGTTTTCAAAACTTTGTTAATGGCCTCTACCTGACCATTAGCTTGCAGCTAATAGGGTGTAGAGTTTTCATGATGAAAACCTAGCTTGGCACTTAGTTCCTCCATCATTTGATTATGGAAATGTGATCTGTGATCAGTAACTATGGATTGTGGGACTCCGAATCTAGCTATCACATGATTGAACAGGAAGAGATTGGCAGTGTTACTGTCTTTCGGATTTGTAGGCATGGCCTCAACCCACTTTGTAAAATAGGCAATGACTACGATGATGTAACCATGCCCCTCGGCTGAGGTAGGCTTACAATGCATATAATCAATCCCCCATTCGGAAAATGCACCAACGGCAATGACAGGGTGTAGCAAAGTAGGACGAGTGTGCTTTTTTGGATAAAAATGTTGACAAGGTGGGCATTTCATGACAACCTTGTGATAGTCTTTAAATATTGAAGTCTAGAAATAGCCAGCGTGAAGGATTTTCTGTTTTGTAGCCATCCCAGATAAATGACTACCAGATGCTCTAGAGTGGCAATCATTCAACACTTGTTCATCTTCCTCAAGGGTGAGGCATCACTGAAGAATAGAATCGATCCCATGTCTATACAAGGTGTCATTCAAGATGAGGTAGTATTTTGCATGGTGATGGATACGACAACCATCGTCATGGGATAGATTTGGCTGAAATATTAGTGTTTGGAGATAAATGAGAAAATCTCCATAACATGGGTCAGTAGTGCTTATCAGGAACATGAATTCATCCGAAAATGAATCACTGGGCTCAGAGTCCATCGAAGCACAGGGAAGATCACACATGAGCTTGGTAAAGACCAAGGATTTCTTTTATGTGGCTTTGGCAAATTCCAGATCAAACTTCGGTAGTATGACTATCCATCAGGAGTACTTTCCCACGAGCACCTGACAAGACAAGATGTAATACATAGGTTTCTCGTCTGCCAATACAGTGGTTGTGCGGAGCAAAATGTAGTGACCAAATGTTTGAACAACAATGATGGTGGCCAATGCTAAATTCTCCACACATCAATATCGAGTTTTAGAATCCATAAGATTCTTACTAGCATAGTAAATCACATGCTCCTGACCGTCGGGATTTTCCTACACTAAGACCATAGCGATGGTAGTAGTGGAGGCAGCAATATATAAGAGAAAATCCTTTGAATAATCTGGGGGGTGTATCATGTGTGAATGAGTCAGAGCATGTTTAAGATTATCAAAGGCTTGTTGGGCTTGGTCATCCCAATAGAATGGAGTGTCCTTCTTAAGGAGATGCATATAACCGTGTGTTTTCTATACAAAATTACACATGAAAGGGCGGAGAAATTTTTCCTTCCCTTGCAAAATTTAGAGTTCGATAAGATTGGTTGGGGCTGGTAGAGCTAAAATGGCAGCAATTTTCAATGGATCTATCTGGATGCCATCCTTAGAGACCACAAGACCTAACAGGCATCCCATCTCAACGCAGAAAACACATTTATGTAGATTGAGCTGTATATTATAACGACGACATCTTAGGAAAGTATGTCTAAGATGACCAGGGTGGTCCTCCCATCGCTATGAATGAGCAGGGAGGTTGTTAAGGTATGGTTCAATAATATGTTTTATATCATGAAACACATAGGACATAACACTCTAGAAAGTGGCTCTAGCATTTTTAATTGAAAGGGTAACTTTCTATATGCAAAGGTTTCCCATGGGCAAATGAATGTCGTCTTGTTCTGATCGGTGGGTAATATCTCAATCCGATTATAACCAGAAAACCCATCCATGAATGAGAAGATGACACTTCTGGCATAGTTGTCGATAATCTGATCGATATGTGCAGTAGGAAAGTTGTATTTGGGACAAACTTTGTTCAAATCTCTAAAATCGATACAAACTCTAATGGTACCTTGATTTTTATTGACAGGGACAACGTTCGACACCCTTTCTGTCAGGGGTACGGGATAAATAAACCCAGCTTTGAGAACTTTCTCTATTTCAACTTTAATAGCTACGACCTTTCATGGATGGACTTGCCTTAGTTTTTTCCTGACAGGTTTAGCAGTGGAATAGGTTTTAATTTCATGGACCAAAATGGATGGGTCTATCCCCAACATTTTTTCATAAGACTAGGAAAAAATATTGTAGAATTCTTTGAAAAGTGCCTTGTATGCTTCAGATTCTTCTGCCGAGCAGTTCTTCCCAACATGAACATGCTCAATGGTACTAGGCTTGGCTGATATGTCAATTGGATTTGTCTGAGTAATGTTGCATAGGTTTCGTTTGGAATATGTGTCTTGCAACAATATATGATTTTGAGGTGTGTTGACAATATCAGTGGAAAACAAGGATGCAAAGTCATGGTCTACCAAACTAGTGTTGGGGAGGAACGAGGATCTATGATGGTGATCCTCCCAGATAGGCTCATTCATATTTGGGATCTCCATAATGGACTTGTCATAAGGAAAAGTCTCAGAGAGATAATCCAGAATAGGAAGAGATGGTTCTAACCAGTAGGGAAGGTGGTAAGGGTCCAAAGCCACCAGATGAAGTTCATCGATGTGATCATCGAAAAGGGTTTGAATGATGTTGTACATTTCTTCATGTGGACTCAACGAGGTGGACTCAACAATTTGTTTGCCTTTTGGATCATAATAAAATGACACAATAATATTTACTGTCGCTGTGTCTATGTTAGGAGGAGTGGATGGAAAAATACCCATAAGGGATGAATCCTTCAACATGCCTACCCCAATAGATTGGTAAGGAGGAGGGGACTGGCCTAACATAGGGATGTTATTAGCCATAGAGGTAGTAACATCTGGCATATAGAAATCGAGCTGGTCAATGGTGATAATTCTCCCTAGATGTGGAAATTGGACAGTGCAAAATACTGTTGAGGCGACAGCAGTCATGGCGTAAAACCAATTTCTTCCTAGAAGGAGGTTGTAATCTAACGGGGCATCTACTACTTATACTTGAATAGAAACCGTTTTTCCCCCAAGCTCGACTGCAAGGGCTGATATGAGACCGTGGGGCTGGAAACCTCATCCATCAAAATCTTTCAGAGTTGTAGGTTATTTTACAAGCTTGGGAGAGCCAATAGCTTTCCAACAAGACAGGGACAAAACCGAAGTTGAAGCTCCTTCGTCTAAGACCGTTCTAAAGACCTTATTTTCGACTAATTTCATGATGATATGGAAATCAATTTTGTGAGGTATCCTAGACTTATAGTTCTCAATATTGAAATGAATCAAATTAGTATTGTCTGGGTCTAAAGCTCCTAACGTAGTTAACAGGTTTTTGTGTTGTGTAGGACAAATTTGGAGCACTTCCAAGGTAGACATTGCACAAGGTGCCTGAGCGAGATCTTCAACTACATTATAAAATTGAGTAGCTTGGGCATTAGGGTTAAAAATATCCTTCGTAAGAGTACTCTTGGGTGGATGCAAAACCATGTCGAGAGTAGGCTTCTCGATGGTTAGGGGGACAGTAGACGAGGAGTCGGGAGAACTAGTAGAGGGAGATTTCCCTAAAGAAGAATTGTCTTCTTTCTTGTCTGTGGGTTTGTTGTAAATTTGACTTCGAGTTTGCAAACCAATCATATCTGAGGACATCATGCAAACTTCCTCTGAAGAACAAGAGTTTCCCTGATTAGACATGTGGTCTATCAGTTGTCGTTGAGAGGGAAAATGATCCGTGAGAACTGTGGGTGGGGGATTAGTTTTCAAAAATTAGGTGATTTCATCTCGACGGGGACACTCTTTTGTGAAATGATCATAAGCTTAAACTGATCCAGAATAGGAGCCTTAATAAGTCTTCTCCGCCTTCTCCACTCATGGATATGCTTGGATATGTGGGTGGAGGTGTTCTGTCGGGGAGAAGTTAAGAGATTTGTACATGTTTCATAATGGATAGGAAGCTGAAAGTGTGTAAGAAATACAGTTTCCAATGAACCAAAATCCACAAACGAATGTTGTGGAAGTTCAATGTACCATTTCGTGGATGTACCGGTCAAAGTTCGCTGAAAGAGTCTTAAACGAACTGAATCATCCATAAGGGAGGTTTAAGAACACCACAGATGGAATATCATGACATGGTCTTTTGGATCGTCTCCCTGCTTCCCATCGAACTTTGGAACATTTGATGGTAACTTTATTGGAATGGGAGACCACGAGGGGTTATGTCGAATGGGGTCATTAATCAACTTGGACAAATCAGGCAAGTACAAAGTTGCTAGGAAAGGTAACTGATGATTAGGTTGCACATACTGGTAATATTGATATGCCATATAAGTACCAGTAGGACCATAAGTAGACTAATAGACAGGTTGTTGTGATGAATAACTACCGGAAGATCTACCCGCATGGGATTGATTTCAGGGATCTAGACCGTTAGGACCACCAGGGCCTCCGGGACCACCAGGACCATTGGGACCACCATGACCACTTGGACCACCAGGAGGTGGACTACCAGACCCTCCAGGACCTCTAGGAGGTAAACCTATGGAGCCTATGGAACCACTAGGAGGAGGGAAAAGACCACCAGGACCATTGGGACAATAAGGAGGAAAGCCACCAAGCCCTCCAAGACCACTAGGCCCATTAGGACCATAAGGAGGAAAGCCACTAGGACCTCTAGGACCATTAGCCCCCCAGGGGGAGGATCTCCATAAGGAGGTCCTCCGGCACCTCCCGCAGTATGTATAGGTATCCCCCCCATAGCTAGCATGTAAGACCAGTTAGGTTTCCCCCATGGCATGAAAGTATTACTAGGATATGGAATTACAACATAAGGCATTGTTATAACGGATTTCACCACTCTAGGTGAAACACACTTTGTATGGCCTTCCTCTGTCCCATTGCAGACGCTTTAGACCCCATGGACCATTTTTTGTCTTTTGATGTTTCCTTGATCATCCCTAAAAACATATAAAAAATGATATACGCGGCTTTTAACCCAATAACCGAGTACATACGCGGGTTTGACCCCTATAACTGCATACATCGGGATGTGTGCATAATCCAAATCCTTTTGGAGTTTTCCTTGACATGGATCTAACTCATTTGACTCCTGGCCTTCCATATGCCTTGAGATCACTCGGATTTGACCTTTCATTATCCCTTTGAAAGCTATATAAGGAACCCCTTGGTACATTGAAGGCATATAGAGAGAATTGAAGCAAAGAAACTATAGTCCATTGTTGCCAGAACTTATACTTGAGTCTGCATCCCTTTGTCCCTTGGAGCACTTTTGTGTTCTTCCCAAGCTTGCCTTTTGTTTGTAAGATTTCTATCGAGAGATGGAGGATTGAGGTGGTGGAGGCCCAAGTGGGGGATTCAGTTTCTCCGGTTCGCAGACGTGCCATCAGAGGTTGTACCTTTCTTGTAATCTCTGATTTATATTAATAGAAATATATTTTCCTATCCAATGATGTGTATTTGATTGAATATTTTATCCATGGGAATATGTCAAATGCTTTTACATTATTGATTATATATGCTAGAATAGTTCTAA
>LPNX010648520.1:36069-47137 GCA_001517045.1 Pseudotsuga menziesii
AATTGGTGACTACACTAGGGAGTTCCTAGTAGTTGTCCTTTGGGGGTGATTTTCTTGGCATTCAATGTATTTGAATTGCTCTTTCTCTCTTGTTTCTGTTTCGGGTCTGGGGGCATGTATGCCTGGTAGAGTCTGATTGGTGTGAAGTCTGTCTCAGCCTGCTTGCTTGCCTTGAATTTTATGCAACTTTGCTTCCTGTATGGGGGTTTTGGATTTACAATCGCATATACACACGGTTTCCTCTGCTATTTCCGCGTATACATGCGGGTTTACTGGGAACAGTTGCGTATACCCTTGATTTTGTCTTTTTGGGGAAGATAATTGGTTACTGGGTGAATGTTGTTAGTTACTGAGTCTCCTTTGGCACTACTTGAGTCTGTTTTGACCTATGTTCTGACCGGAAACGTTTTTGTTTTTAACCTAATTTTTTTTTTAGGAAAGTTCTTGTCATGGCATTTTTGATTTTTTGTTTGAGATTAGTGCATTAGAGTTCTTTTACCTTAGTACTTTGCTTGAATGCTGTTTATGTGTGCTTACAGAGTCTGAGGGTCGTAGAATCATTCTTTTTCTTTTTGCATCTCTTTTATTTTCAAAAAATACAAAAACATTTGCTTATCATCATGCATTGCATTTTGCACTTTGCATTGTACTTGCGCTAGATCTAGATTTGCTTTGGAGTACTAGTTAGGACTTCATATAGGAAATATTTGCATTCATCATTTGAAGAAGAATTGTGCATTTCACGTAGGACGCATACCCTGTTTTCATGGACACAATGCATTTGCATTGATTGTTACGGTGTGCATTTTACTTCATGTTGCGTCATAACACCACTAGTTGCACGACCATATCCTATTTTTGAGTAATAAAGCCAACTAAAATCAATGCTAAAGTAAAATGAATTACACTCTTTTCTTTTCTAGGGTGCACCAACAAGCTTAGGTTTTAGGATCTTGGAATAGTTCATTGGAAGTTAATTCTCCAAGATCACTAAACAACAACATCTAGGTGTCTATCCAGGTGAGAGTGTGAAATCCTTGGTATAACCATTGTTCTCAGGATCCTCCTCTAAAACAGGAGTTAAGCACGAGGCAGTGTGAGCGGTTATTGATTGGGATGACCCCTATTCATAACTGAGTAGCATCGGAGATATTTCAAGGATTGTATTCGTATCTCGGGGCTCTTTCAAGAGTTTCAGGCTTTGCTACCCTGCCCATACGGTCAATCCCTCCTGCGACTGTCCGCCTGAGCATTGATTGTATTGAGGTGACCTTAGTGGCCTTACCTAGGATATCGAGGGGGTACTTGTAGATGTTATTCTGCGGGTGTCCTAGCCAGGTTGGGGTCGGACGGCACAGTCGCTTTACGCGTTGAATCTGAGGGCCACAATAATTGGTTACGTACCTCCGCTTGTTGTGTATGGGATTCTCAGGCCTCTTCTAGGTGAGACATACCTGCTTCATTTGGGATCTCACTTATCCAGCCCTTGTTTGCTTGCATTTAGCTTTAGATTTTATTAGTGATTGCTCTGTGCATGCTAGTTGGCCTAGGGTTTATGTAAATAGAGAGTCTTTGCTATTTTTTGAGTCATTGTGGATTCGAGTGTGGCTCCTCGCCGTTCTCGTCGGTTAGCAGTACTTCTGCCTTCTACTTATCCTCCTCCTTTGGGAGAGAGACCTAGACAGTCCAGGCGGACTATGTCACACACTGATTCACACACCATGGGAGACCATTCTAAAGAGATTTCTGAACCACCTCCTCCCATTCGTATTGATGATGGGGAACTTACTCCTACATACGATCCTTCACCTGACCTAGCTGAGTTCGGTCCAGTGATTTCTGAGATAGGACCCTTGCATGATAGACCTACTCACCCTCGGTCCAAGTCCCCATTGACACGTTACCGGTATGGAATGCTGGAAGACGCTGAGACTCACTTTGAACCTGCCAGCACTAGCTACGGTAGTTATGCTACATCTGGTTTCCCTGCACATGATTTGACATTTCATGTCGAATCCGACTTTGAGCCTAACAATATTCCTGGGGGCACTCTTATTCCTTTCCATGCAGAGATATTTGGGAGCACTAGTCACGTTGCACCTTCTGTCCCAGTGGTGGTCTTACCACCTAAGTTGCACTTAGTGGTTTTTTATCAAGTGATCCTGGTGAACCGGACACGGTTAACTTGTTCGGACTTCAAAAAAGACCTCTGAAAGTACTTCTGGGAAGTGCTTTTTGTATCATATCACATGTTCATACCCCATGAGGGAGTTGTAATAAATGTTCTAGCATGATAGTGTCTATAAAAGACTCGGTCTCTTAGACTTTATTTGTCAATCCGATCAGCCCAGGGCGTTTTTTCCCTTGGTTATTATTGGTTGTTGAATAAACGATTGATAATTTCTGAGTTTTTCACTCCATACCTCCCAAGTTGGGGTGGTCAGCTTGGCATTTAGGCCTATGGAGGCTATTAGAGTATATGTGTCAATGTATAAACATGCTAGAAATCATTTTGAGTCATATGAACATGTCTAAGTCCCCCTATGTGTTTTTCAATTTTTCAATTTTTTAGTTTTTTCAGTGTTTTTTATTAAAATTTAATTTTTCCAAAACTTAGGCTATTTTTTAATAGTTTAATTGGAAAATTTGATTTTGTAATAAAAGTGGGCCAAATAATCGGTTTCAGTCATGTAGGTGCTCATTTTCAAGCTAAGAGCACCATGTAAACCCATGGACCCACTGTTTCCTAGCTTTGAGTGATTTTCCATCACTCAGGTCAGAAAGCGCCAAAAATCAATTATTGATTATTTTAATTAATAAATTGATGAATAATGGAGCAAATCCAAAATCATAGACGAGTGGATTCTTAGCCGATTTGATTGAAATTAGTCAGATCTGAAGCAGATTCACTGGATCTGACAAATCCTTGACATAAGGAGGTGATCAAATCAGATCCAGAGTTGATCTTCAGCATCCTTTATGGGGAATTTCACCCTCCCTCTCTCCTCAACACGTTTTGGCTCATTTGGATGAGTTTTGGTGGATGCTTCAGTCAATAGGTTGAGGTGTCAGTCAGATCAGCTCTCCGATTAACAATTGCACTTAGTGAGACTCAGATCTGGCTCAGTTAGACATAGATCTGGAATTAATGGACTCTCCATCAGCATATTTGGTCTATCTCCTTGGGATTTGCGCCCCCTGGGCTGGATCTCCTGCTTTTTGTATATATCCAAGCACAGCTCCCTCTTCCAAGCTAGTTAGAACTGGGATTGAGGTGCTGCTGCTATTGTAACTATGTAATTCTTCATTTGAAATAAAGAAAAGCTTTGGAGGCAATACGATGTGGTGCCATCACATGTGTGGATGATTATTGCCATTGTTTTACTGAGGTAACCTCTATCTGTCGTCATTTTCTGCTAATTTCTTGTACATCTGTGGTTAAGATTGGTAATTAGCTTATTAAAATCTTGATAGGAAAGGTGTTGTTCAATAAGTTTATTGAATTTCACTCTCCTTTGATGCATGTTTATAGATCTATATTTAGCATGTCCTAGAAGCTTATATGCATGTTATCTTGAATCTCTTTGTATGTACTAATCGGATCTCACAAGTTTCTTGGCAAGTTCTTTGATTTCAGCTGAGTTGCAGGTTCATACTTTGGAGAGGATGCTGATCTAGTTTGCTTATTCATTCTCTTCAAAAAATTTCAAAGGCATAGTTCCTTGACATTCCATCTGAAATATCTACTGTGGATCTTCAAGGAAACCAACACTTTCCTCCTCTTCTTCCTCCCTCAAAATCAACACTTTACCCGGTTACCTTTTCAGTTCATAGCTATGATTCCCTTTGGATCTGTTTCATAAAAGTAAAATATACATAGATCTAATATTTCATAGCTCATATCCTAGATCTTGCAATTAAAAATTTTTCATAAGCATCCTAGATCTAGCTGTAGGGAAATCGTCTTTTTTTTGCATGAATTTTAAAGAAAACTTGCAGGTCACATGCATTAGATTTCCTTTCGCTGTTATAAAAGTTAATATTCTGCAATATTAGTGCAATTTCATTGGCTGCACAAACAGTAAGCCAAGATCCCAAGGAAAGCTTGCTTTCCTTGGTTCCTTTTCGTTTGTTTTAGCTAGTCTTAACTTCATTTTTTCTGAGATAAGGTAGGCTTATCCAAAGGTACTCTTAAAGTAATTTTGGGTATTTTTTATTCTAACATGCTTGATTTATTTTATCAGGTCTGACATAAAATAAAGGAGGCTGCTGTCCGAAGTGGCTTTTGGAGCGTTCGAATCCCCCCAGGGGTCTCCCTTTTCACCAAAAAACTCAAAAATTTTCCAAAGTTGTAAAATATTGGTTTCAGCCTGTATAATGACCAAGAATTATCTAATATATCAGTCCTCTGATAATGTAACCATTAATAAATAAAATCATTTTTGGAATAGGCTCTTTCGAGCCCATTCCCCATCCCCCCTGGGGGGATTTGTGTCGGTGCCCTTTTTGTCGCTTTTTGCTTATTTATTTTTTACTACCATTGATCTAATTTGCAGGGTAGTATACTTTATTTTGTTATTAATTCCATAATCCATATATTACATTTCAATGTAATCATAATACTTACCCCACGATTTCCCGATTGACCCGAAAGGGGAAAGAGATTCGTGGTAGGATTAATTAAGAAACTAGAACTGTGTATCTGTTTTCTTTTTTTCTATCATTTGTTTATCAGAAACTTTAAAATTAACCCCTCCTCGATTCCCTGATTCAGATCCACTTGGATCGAACGAGGTTCTTGGAGGCTTTTCTTTTAAACAAGAACATCCAGTTTAAAACTTACTAAAATTGACAAGACTCCAGTGTGTATGCTCTACACATGGCTGCGGTTCGTCCGATCAGTCAAGCTATATCAAAATAAATTGGGTGACTAGTATATTTAGGACTCACTCTCCCCAACTGACTAACCATCAGGTGAAAATCCAACACATAGATCAAACCTTTACGGTGGCAAAATACCCAAAGGAAGCGGGAACTTACTGAAAAGTGACCTTGGGGCGCCGATCTCTGTCACACCCTAACGGGTGTGTTACAAACAATAGCCCCAGAGACTCCATCACATATTCCTTGCGGGTAGCTGTGAAGGTTTAGTTTTGGACATACTCCAAGTACTCTCGGGTATATCTAGAGTCCCCCCTTTTCCTAATTTAATCAACTCATACTTCAATTTTAACTTAAAACATACCAAGATGCAATCGCAAAACATTCACTCCAAGCACATGCAAGCACATTGATATTATTGATTTGACTCCATTTTAAGGCACTGGTCATTTTTGCTTCATATATATATTGTGTATCAGCTTTGTGCTTTCATGTGTTTATTTTCGTATCTCATCATCTTTAATTGTCTATAGTTAAAATATTCAAACTCCTAAGTAACTGATTCAGTTTAACTTCATCACACTAAGAAATCACCCTTAGTAACTTAATAGGGTCTACCCCCCTTGGCTTCATTAGGATTTGAGCCTAAACAGAGGAGTCAAGAACAAGGTGACAGCCTTGACTCGAGACTTGCCCCCAAGGACACGCCGAGTGGCTTGAAGATTTCTGCCACGTGACCCAGGTGTGTGAAAGGCGGCAACACTTTTTGGCGCTGTTGCCGGGGATAAATATTTTTATTCCTGAGTACGGCTTTCGTTTTCTTCCTTTTGTTTTTACTTTGTTTGATGAATGCTTAGAGTAGATCTTTAATTTTCATTTGGCGACTCCACTGACTTTTTCCAGTTTTATTTTACAAAGAAAAGCAAAAAATAATTTTTGTGAAAAGATTTATAAATGCTTATTTTTCTTTTTCACATGGCGACTCCATTGAAGGGAAAAAACCCTATTATCTCATAAACTTGTGAAGTTTTGTTGTGTGTATATGAGCCCGTGCGACATGTTAAAACCTTTAAAGCTCATCACTTGACAACTCCACGTTTTCAGTACAAGGTTTAATCGTTATATCAAATGGATACTATTTTGGATAAATTAAAGGAGAAATATGGTGCCCATTTAACCTTAATGTTTCTACCTATCGATTTCTCAAACATCCCGGGTTTTCCTAACTATAGTGAGGATTTGGGGGATGCATCTAACTGGATTCCACCATTTCATGGAGATTATGGTGACTCGGCCATCTGGCATGTCAAATCTTTCCTTCAGTTGATTGCTGACTTCAATATTCTTTATGAAGACCATATGATGGAAATGTTTGCTAGTACTTTTCGGGGTGAGGCTTGTTCTTGGTTCTATCAAGGCCTTCCTAATAAATGTATAACTTCTTTTCCAAAATTCCTTTGGATGTTTTTAGAGCAGTGGCATGATGGTAGGGGTAGTATGAATGGTTTAAAAAAGTTCCTTGAAAAGATCTGTACCTTCTACCTATCTGGGACAGAGTATCACACGGAAGCATATGATGGACCTTTTTCCATGATACAAAGTATTTAAGACTTGGAATCACTTCTTGAACATTTAAGTAAAGAGGAAGTCCATGATACTCCCGTTAAAAAGCATCCTAGAGGTTATTTAAGAAAGGAATAAATTAAGCGTCTTCTTAAAGAATATGAGCTATCTCCCAATGCACAACAAGATTCCGAGGAAGGGAAAATCCAAGATGATCATATTGAAGAGCTTCAGGAGGAGCCCATGATGGAACACATTGTTGAAGACTCTCCTCATGTCACCATAGTTGAAGACATTGAATATTTCGTGTATTCTGAAGTGTATTGCAATGCTGATACCTTTCCAAAAATATCTCTAGAGAAGTCCACTGAGCAACACATACCAAGTGATCCCATTGGATATGTCCAAAAAATTTCCTTGATTGAAGATAATATTGAAGATCCTCTTCATGATATCATAACAGAAGCCTATAAGGAAACCTATGATAAGATCACTACAGTGTGTGGTGACACTAGACCTTGTTCTCCTCATGTTGATGAAGGTTTGGAAATTTTATTGCCTTGTAACATTTTATCTGAAGAATATTGTTATGAGTACAAGGAAGACATAGATAGGTAGGAGCATGATGCCAAGGATGAAGAGTCCGCGACATATGACATGGATGGGAGTGATGACTATTGGAATTTCAAAGATAATCCAACTTGTGAAAATATTATGGAAAATCCCATCCATGATATGTCCAATGATGGGAGTGTCTATTCAAAAATTTGTGGAAGTCCAATCCACGATACATCCATAGAGGGGAGCATAGATCTAAATGCCTGGGAAAACCTTAGTATGGAAGAGGAACATTCAGAATTTTCATGTGATCATTCAAAGTCATACCACGTAGAGCTGCACAAGGGTATCAGTAATGAAGACATTGAGAAACAGTATTGTGAAAAGTCAGATGTGATGCAGTCAGTGGAAAATCAGTCTCAGCCATCTTTTTCACATATAGAGAGGTTCCTTATGATTTGGAGCTAATTGGGGATTGTGCAACGATTTATCATTTGATAAGCCCCGATTATCAGTATGACGATGTAGTCAGTCTACCTCATCATTCTGATTGGTATATCAGTCCTATCCAGTCATGGATAGAAGCAGCCTGCATGAGCACATACAAGTTTGGGAAGATTTTTTATGACTTTATTCATGCCTATGATCTCCCATCCATCCCACCCATCCTGAATCATCACGCAGGTTTTCATTTTCTGAATAAGGTATCCTTACTTTGGCTGGTAACCAAAGACAAGGAAATTTATTTTTATGTTAATAAAATGCTTAGGTGGTTACATTGGATTTTTGATTACACTTAACCCTTTTTATATCATGCTTAGAGTAGGAAAATAAGCTCCTTGAAAGAGGGCATTTACTTTCTGCACTTCTACTTAGCTATAATAAAACTTTGCTTCTTTTAGTTAGTTACATTTATTTTGTTTAAATAAATCAGCTCAATGGTTCATTTGGTTTTTTATAAAACTTGTGCTGCTAAGGTTTTTCTTGTCAAGTTGAGACGTTTTTACAGGGTATATAAACTAGAGATTCTAGTGTTCTCATATCCTCTCCTTGCCTTAAAGACCAGATTGAGCACACGTCCCACAGTTGGAGCCAGAATGTTACCACCTAAGTTGTACTTAGTGGTTTTTTATCAAGTGAGCCTGGTGAACCGGACAGGGTTTACTTGTTCGAATTTCAAAAAGGACCTTTGGAAGTACTTCTGGGAAGTGCTTGTTGTATCATATCACATGTTTGTTACGGAGAGAAATTCCTATGGCTTGTGGTACCACAACAGACAGCTTTGACTCCAGAAATCAATATTTCCCAATATGCAATAGAAATAAAATGTCTAACACTAAAGGATCAGACCTCGTACCTTATTCCGGACGGTTGAAGTAGATCCCCGTTGAGCTTTCCAATCTTCAGCTTGAATTGATATAATTCTTCCTCAACAACAAGTGAACAATACAAGCATACTATATATCATGGTGTTAGATCTATTCTAGCATATATAATCAATAATGTAAAAGCAATTGACATATTCCAATGGATACAATATTTAATCAAATACACATCATTGGATAGGAAAAGATAGTTCTTATTAATATAAATCAAAGATTACAAGATAGATACAACCTCTGATGGCACGTCTGCGAACCGGAGAAACTGAATCCCCCACTTGGGCCTCCACCACCTCAATCCTCCATCTCACGATAGCAAGCTCACTAGCAAAAGGCAAGCTTGGGAAGAACACAACAGTGCTCCAAGGGACAAAGGGATGTAGACTCAAGTACAAATTCTGGCAACAATGGACTATAGTTTCGTTGCTCTCAATCTCTCTATATGCCTTCAATGTACCAAGGGGTTCCTTATATAGCTTCACAAGGGATAATGAATGGACGAATCTGAGCGATCTCAAGGCATATGGAAGGCCAGGAGTCGAATGAGTCGGATCCATGTCAAGGAAAACTCCAAAATGATTTGGATTATGCACACATCCCGATGTACGCGGTTATAGGGGTCAAACCCGCGTATGTACACGGTTATCGGGTTAAAATCCACGTATAGCATTTTTCATGTGTTTTAGGGATGATCAAGGAAATATCAAAGGACAAAAAATGGTCCATGGGGTCTAAAGAGTCTGTAGCGGGATAGGGGAAGGCCATACACAGTGTGATTCACCTAGAGTGGTGAAATCCGCTATAACAGATGCCCCCTAATGTGTGAGGTCAGAGGGGTCATACGATGGCCGAAATACATTATAAGTCCATCCCAGAAGTGGAGTAATGAAGGATCCCAAATGGAAGACCAGCCACCCAATCAGCATAGTACCATAATACAACTATGCATATAACTGCAAGTACATATAGCAGACTCGGATACATAAGAGTACAATGGCCATAAATAGGCATGATACATGATGTCACATATGTGTTCATAGCCACGTACAATATACATAGATCAGAATCTCCATGATGAAGATATACAAAATACCATGATCTCCAAAATGGCTGAAGATATATAATAGATCAAGATCTCCATAGTGGCTGGAAATGTTTGACATACACTAGAATGAAGTCACGCGAGCTGAAATCTCATGAACACTGGCACGATCAAGGAGGTCGCATATAAGAGATGCCACCAGTCTGGAAAGTCTTCTACACAAACCGCTACGAGTACATGTCCTACTATGCGAATAGAGGTGTCGAGGTCGAACATAGTAGTCCATCGTCTGATTACCGGTCATTGATGTATACCGTTAACAGACGCGAGATTACCCACCGATAATGAAAATGGGAATCAAGGTACTAGAGTGCAAACTAACAAGTGTGAATAGATGTATTGAGGTCGAACACTTGAGAGAATCCATCGATTAGGGGACATTGATGTATTCCCAAGAAACTGTCGATGGCAAGAGAACCTGCCACTGATGACTGCAAGTCTCAAGGCACTCAAAATGACTCTAGACTCCAATCCCATAATAAATGATCTGAAGTCAATGGGATGAAATCCGCTGGAAGGAGGGCAATAAGGCATCCCCCATCATCCAACATGAGGTACTCAACAAAGCTGTATAATGTGTAACGACTCGATCATAGGTGCATGAACTAGTAACTGTACCGGGAATGGCCGACATGCAAAGGAAAGATAACTGAGGAATGGCCGACTCAGGTTTCAACTTCCTTCGAACAAGAGCATAACGGCGTATGGTGACTGAATGAAGGTAGCATAGACTCGATATACAAACTGGGACATCTCTGTGACATAGGAGGCATCAACAGAGGCTCCATAGGGACTGGAAGCTTAACCAGTCAGTGGAGATAAACTCAGATAAATGAGTACAGCTCCTAAAGTCAAACTATAACCCAACCAATGGATGTGAAATACAGTGCTCTGTTTGAAGGCAACACGACTTGACAACTGCCAAAGATAACATCTTTCCTTGTCCGGATTTTTGGTTTTTTAACTTTTTTGAACTTTTTCAGTTATTTGAAAAGCTTGAAAAAAGAATAAACTAGATTTATAGTTACAAACTAGGAGGAGATGAGTGTCATAAGGGAAAACAAACTAGTTCCAGTAGTGGAACATACCTATGCTCAATGCAAGGATACATGTGTAGGATATCGACACTCGGGGGAAAATCCCCTCCCGGTAAAAAGGGAAATCAAGCTGCGAAGGATATATAAAATGGCTTTGCATGGCTAGACATGAGACAAGCTCGGGCTGTATGGCTGAAACGCAATGTCAGGGGAGCCGGCATAAAGCTCAATGAGGTAGGAAAAGCTCATGATAATGCATTCACAACTTGACATGAGGGAGTCCTAGGGAAACGGCCAGCATAAATTTCAAGAGGAGTATGAAGCTCTTGCTCAAGGACATGGCGGGACTAAAAGGGACTCCCGGACCTAAGAGAGGACTCACAGCATGGGTACCAAATACAAAAGGGAGCTAACTAGGGCACCCATGTATAGGAAAGTTCTACCATTCACATAGTACCACTTCTAACAGCAGCATGAAGGTTCCGTGATACCATGGAATGGGTTCGTACCTAAGGTTCAGATGGAACGGTCATAAGGCAATGCAT
>LPNX010648520.1:75804-89457 GCA_001517045.1 Pseudotsuga menziesii
GAAAACTAACACTAATACTTAAAACCAAAACCGTAACTGAAATAAAATGAAAAAAAAAACCAAAAATGGAGTAATTAAACCAAAAAATGAAGAAAAAATTACTGACTTAACACCAAGCTTCCTTCGGATATACCTAAGTTCGAAGGCAAACCGAGAGAGGATCCGAGCGAACATGTTACTACGTTTCACCTTTGGTGCTCTTCGAATTCGTTACATTAGGACTCAGTCCGTTTGAGACTATTTCAACGCGCCCTCACAGGGCCTGCGGTGAAATGGTATATAGAGTTACCTAGGGGAGCTTTCACTATGTTCGACGACCTTGCGATGACTTTTCTTAATCACTTCTAGCTACTGGTGCGCTATGACGTTGTTACTGAACTCTTGTCGACATTTCAGCAAGATAAAGCCACCCATATTTCTGATCATATTCAAGAGTGGCGTAGACGGAAGAGATTAATTAAAGATTTTATACCGCCAGAGTTCCTTCTCGAGTGGTTCCTCAAATCGTTATTGCCATATATAGCGAAGGATGTTTCCACATCTGGAGTTCAGAATGAGGAACAAGCGATCTTTAGGGCACAGGAACTAGACTTGATCTATGCTCACTCCGGTTTGTTGTAAGAGATTATTCCCAACACTCCTTGTTCCAGTTTCGATCCCAAGGTCAAACCTGGACCACATGCCGATGGCATTGTGGGTTGTGCAAGTGCGAAACCTGCGGATTCAGTTGCAAAACAAGTTAGTCAATTATCGCTCAACCAATCTGCTTCGGCACAAGCTATGGCTTCATCTCAACTGGCCCAAATGGCGAATGTACTTTCTGTGCAATCGTCGGACCAGAAGGGTAACCAGCAGCCCAGACGGAATATAAGAAAGGGTAAGAATAATAATCAAAAGGGTGGGAATAAGAATGAGAATGCTACCAATAATGACAAGAACAGTAAAAATGATGGGGGGGACAAGCAAGTGAAACGTAAAGTTAAATTCCCTTGCGAGTTATGTAAGGATGATCATCTCACTTACTTGTGCCCTCGGATTGACGAAGCTTCGAGATTCTTAGCACAAGGCCTAGCTGTGCTAACGAACCCTTCACCGAATAACCAGAATATGAACTTGAAGTCCCATGACCAGTCTAGTGAGAATGATCCACCAGAGACTAGTGCTCGTGGGTGCATTAACATGGTCAGTGCTGCCAAGGTTGTGACTCGTGCGAAAGATTATAGTTTGTCACAACCCATCCCAGGAAAAGAGCCTGATCCACCAAGAACCCCTTTGCGCATTGAGAAACCTGCGGATAAACATGAGGCTGCACCTTGCATTCCTAAGGGAGTACTTAAGCATTTGGGGCATAATCCAAATGCCCGAGCTGCCCAAAATTATTTAGTTGTTGAGGATTTGGGCCATACTCCTTGTGCGATGTCTGCATTGGAAGTGCTTCAGAGTTTTCCTTCACAAAGGAAGGCGTTGCTTTCTTCCCTTGGTGTAAATGGAGATGATTCTTCCTTGGTGATCAAATTTGAAACCGTAGGACTGCAGCCTCGCTTGCCCTACTATGTGTCCCTTTTTGTGCATATAGAATGTCGTAATATGATCGTCAAGCATACTGTGATTAACGAGGGTGCTGCGGCTTCTGTGATGTCTTTGTCCTGTTGGAAGGGTCTGGGTTCTCCTGAGCTGTCTAAATCAGCGACTATGTTAACTGCTTTTGATGGGAGATATTTTAGGCCGCACGGCATCCTTCCTTCCCTTAAAGTCCGTTTGGGGGGGAAGACCATTGCGATAGAAGTTGAGGTGGTTGATGCGCCCCTTGACTACAATCTCTTGCTGGGTCGGAACTGGATGTATAGTATGCAAGCCGTTGCTTCTTCCTTGTTCCGTGTTGTATGCTTTCCACATAATGGGAAGATTGTAATGATTATTCAAATGACATTCAAGAATTCCCCTATTACCGCATCTTCGGGAGCTTCGGTCCCGATTGTTGAACACTCTCAGCTGGAAATTGGGAGTGTGGGTATAGGCATGTATCCATCCCTAATGGGAAGCTTTAGTTGTCCTACACCGGTCCTCATGATAGGATCTTGTTTCGATGAGGCTTTGACATCTACGACCTCGGTGTCCTTTCGCACATCCCATATGGAAGATCCTTGGATTCTTCCTACACCGAGTATTTCGAGTGAGCCCGTCGAGACGAGCGTTCCGTTGCCTGCAGCTATGATTGCTTATCAAGCTAATCTCAATAGTGTTGTAGAGCCTTGTTCTTCCTCTTCACAGACGGAGGAGGAAGACCCCTATGTGCTGCTGGCATGGGCAGTATAGTCTTCTCATGCCCACGACTACCTTGATATAGTTTTCCCTTCAGATGAAGCGATTATCGAGGCTATGTCGAGTGTTGAGCCGCCATGGTAGGAACTTCATCATAGATCATATTTCCTTCCACCGCTTGACCGTTTGGAGCATGAGGATTATAGGGAGATTCTTAGGTAGAGAGTTGGTAGTCCCGTGGTTCCATTAAGCTCTCCTAGTCCGATGGCTGATGGAAACATGGCGAACATATCTTCCATGATTCCTATCAACATCTCTCGCAATCCTGGCACCATTGAGAATTTCTATATTGGGGCAGAATGTTCCCATGCTGAGATTCTCGAATATACTGAGATATTCAAGGAATTCCATGATATTTTTGCTTGGTCTTACAATGAGATGCCAGGTATTGACCCTCGGATTGTCGAACATGAGATTAAGACTTACCCCAACGCTAAGCCTGTTCGACAACGTTTACGCGTCGTGAATCCTAGGAAAGCACCCGCCATTAAAGCAGAGATAGAATTGTGCCTGTCCTAAGGATAAATTCCCCACACCATTTATAGATCATATTTTGGATGAGTGTGCAGGTAGCGAGGTGTTCTCCTTCATGGACGGCTTTTTCGGGTATAATCAGATCCAGATTAAACCTGAGGACCAACACAAGACTGCATTTATTTGTCCTTGGGGAACGTTTTCATATCAAAAAATCCCTTTCAGCCTTAAAAATGCCGGAGCTACGTTTCAGCGGGCGATGACCTTGATTTTTCACGATCTCAAGTCCATTATCGAAGTATTTTTGGATGATCTCGCTTCTCATTCTCGTATGAGAATGCATCATCCCTATCACTTTAGATTGGTATTCAAAAGATGCCGGCACTATTTAGTTAGATTAAATCCTCATAAGTGCATCTTTTGCGTGAAGTCAGGTCGTTTGTTAGGATTCATCGTTTCAAAGGAGGGTATAATAGTCAACCCTTTGAAGGTGGAGGCAATACTTCAGTTATCTCCCACGAAGAACATCCGTCATCTTCAGTGTTTGCAAAGCATGGAAAACTTCTTATGAAGATTTGTTGTCAACTTTGCTAATTTGACTAGAGGCTTCATGTGTCTCTTGAATAAGGATATTCCCTTTGAGTGGGATGAGCGAGCCCAGGAGTCCTTCGATGCACTCAAGCAATCCCTAGCATCAGCCCCGGTGATTAGTCCTCTGGATTATAGCCGTGATTTTCTGTTATATGTGGCCACGTCCTTAGAGATGATTGGTATGGTTTTGGTTCAAGAGGATGAGGAGCTCCAAGAGCATGTCATATATTATCTGAGCCGAAACCTTATTGACGCAGAGATTCATTATTCTCATGTCGAGAAGCTTGCTTTGGCTACCATACATGCGGTTCAACGTTTGAGACATTATATTCTCCTTCGTTAGACCTTGGTTGTGGCCCATGTCAATCCATTTCAGTTCTTCCTCACACAAAGGATGATTGGGGGAAAGTATAATAAATGGATTGTCGTTCTGCAAGAGTTCGATCTTGAGTTTGTTTCAGCAAAATCGAAGAAGTCGTTAATTTTTGCAGAGCTTATATCGGATTTCCTGAGCGAGGCCAAGGAGTAGGTTTGTGAGGATACGTTTGTCGATGAACATATCTTTTTAATCTCAACATCTGACCCATGGTATGGAGATATCATTGTATATCTGCAAACACAGAGGATCCCTACTCACCTCACGCGAGATGAACGACGACGATTACATCACGTCTCTAAGAACTACCTTATAGTGGACAATACTTTGTACCGATGTGGGGTAGACTCCATTTTACGACGTTGTTTAACTCACGAGGAGGCTGAGGTTGTGCTGAATGATTGCCACGGAGGGGCGTGTTGCTGTCATTTATCTAGGCTTTCTGCAGCTCAAAATATTTTGAGAGCGGGTTATTTCTGGTCGTCGATCTTAAAAGATTGTGTGATGCGGTCAAGAGGTGTCACCCTTTCCAGGTGTTCGCCCGTAATATGCACTCGAATCCTGCCCCGTTACATCCTATTATCACTGCCGGTCCCTTCACTAAGTGGGGGCTCGATTTTATGGATTGCAACCCAGCTTCGGTTGGGGGGCACCATCATATTATTGTGGCTGTTGATTATTTCACAAAATGGGTTGAGAAAATGCCTAGAGTAAAATCCGACGGTGAGACAGCCACTCATTTTGTATTCAACCAAATCATTACTCGTTTCGGGATTCCGAAAGAGCTTGTCACTAACCATGGCTCGCACTTTCAGAACCGTATGATGGAAGAGTTGGCATCCAAGTTAGGGTATAAGCAAGAGCACCCCTCTTCTTATTACCTTCAGGTGAATGGAAAGGTAGAGGTAGTGAATAAATCACTCAAGTCCATTCTCCAACGAACCATCACACAAAGCAAGATGAATTGGCATATTATGTTATACCCTGCTTTGTGGGCATATCGAACCACGGTTAAGACTGCCACTGGTTTTTCTCCGTATCAGCTTGTGCATGGAGTGGAATTGATATTTCCGGTTGAATGTGAGATTCCTTCGTTGAAGCTAGCTGTGGAACTCTTACCAGACACTTCACCTTTGGAGGAGCGTTTGGTTCACCTCGAGCAACTTGATGAGCAGCGTTGGGATGCCTTGGTGGCTCTAGAGGTTAATAAACGTCGCGTTAAGGTCCAGTACGATAAATCTGTCCGTCCAAGAGTGTTTAGTAAAGGAGACTTGGTCCTTTTGTGGGATCAATCGAAAGAACCCTTGGGGGCATGGAAGTTTAATCCTATGTGGTGTGGTCCTTACGTGGTCAAGCATGTATTAGAGAAGGGTTCCTATGAGTTAGTCGATTACGAAGGCACAGCTTTGGTAGAGCCTAGAAATGGGATCTATCTCAAAAAATACTATGCATGATCTTTAGCCAAGGCTGCTTATTGTATATTATTGTATAGCTTTGCATAGTTAGGTATTTTTCTTATCGTGATCGGGTTTGTGACTAGTTTCCATTTCTTTTGGAAGATGTCAATGGAATCTTCCACCTACATAGGATTCACAGATGGTGCAAGCCGTCGCACTCAACACTTAGCCTCTGTTGCTTGCGTGATTTATACTCCTATGGGTTAGGTACTGTCTTCAGGAGGTGTATGTCTACGGTCATCTTCCAACAATTTTGCTGAATATAGCACCGTTATTGAACTTCTACGGGATGCCATTTCACATGGCATTCTATCTCTTGAGGTACATCTTGATTCAGAGTTAGTAGTGTCATAGCTCAATGGTTTGTACCATGTTAGAGATCCGACGTTATTGAGAAGGTTCTTACGTGTGATATTGTTAGAACGACAATTTGACAGTATAACATATATACACATTCCAAGAAATAATAATCAAGTTGCTGACTCATATGCTAACTACGTGTTAGATTGGCATTTGTTTCATTCATTATAAATTTAATCACAAACATTTTTTACACATGTAAATAAATAAACCGATCACCATAAAAAAAAATTTATATATAAAAAATGTGGTAATACATAGTGTCATATACAAAAGTGGAGCTTTCAAAGCTTCCATCATATAATACACGGTCGTACAAAATGTATACAATCCCAGGTGTCTAATCCTGTGGAGGAGGAGGGTTGTGATCATGGTACGTCACCACGGCTCTAGCTAGCCATTGAAATAAATGCACCCATGCGCATGGTACACCCACCACCTATCACTGCATGGCCTCAGGAAAGTCCTCGACTTGCGCCATGAGAACTCTATGAGTCAGTCACACGAAGTTGGTATGAATGCTCTGGAGTGTTCGCTCCGCATCCACACCCATGATGTCATCTCCTCTTCCCCTCCGTCTATGACATGGGAATCCCTCTGGTCGCCGTGGTCCCACATCTGCACATGAATGGTAGATGTCACTATGTGTTGTCACGCAGAAACATGTCTTTTTGATTCCACATAATCAAGAAAATACAAAAAAAATTAAATGACTCGAAAAATTTTAAAAAGTGTGAGAGTCGAGATTCGGTACCTATCTCTCCATATGCCGACCCTGGTGGAAATGGCATGTCCAGATCCCCTCGGAAGTCTATCCCTCCATAAGGATAGTCATCTATGGAAACTATTTGTCGTCACCACCATGGAAAGAAGTCAACTGGATATGGGTTGGCCACCCTACCACCCCCCAGTCTGCACATAGCGTCTGCCCAACGTCGTTGGGATGAATCTCGAACCCCGTGGAGAGGAACGTCCACTCTAGGGCTCAATCCTGGAACACACTCGAAGAAAAACGTGCTCAAAATGCTGCTGAACCTGAAGTTCCATATCCTTCCTGCCTTACACTCACTGAGCTGGTGTTTCATGTTGCTCAGTAGTGTAGTACTCCAGTCATATATGGTCGGTCTCATACACTCCACCGCGTAGAACATCAGTGGCCGCGAGGTCTGATGGAGTGATGCTAAGCCTGCTATCCTGCCCAACATTAGTAGTATGGCCTTTAAGCCCAGCACCTATATAGCATTTGTGGGGACTTGACTCCCCACCTTCTCTGTATCAGGGTAGCAGTACACAGCTATGTACTCATCGATAGTTAGACCACCGCCTGGCCCACCTCGGGAATGAAGGTTCACCACCTCCCCTCATCTATATAACCCTATGATAAAGTATATGTCCTCCACCTCTATGGTGAGGGACATCCCATCTATCTGGAAAGACTCTGAGTTTGGATCCCAATAGTCTACCAACATCTATAGCAATCTTGGTTTGGCCCTTAAACCACCAAGACACCAGAACTTATAGAGGCCACAGACACGAAGAGCTTGTTGAGCCATTACGTCAGTCCTTACTGCTTCCTCTACTTCACCATGCTCACGCTCTCTCCACTCTAGCACCATCCTGCAAGATAAATTGCCAAATTTCCCATTAGTTTCTTAGAAAAACACTTGCGCGGCCTCATACGCGACTGTTTTCCAAACAACCGCGTATGTATGCGGGTTTTAGCCCCTTTTCCGCGTATAGCCAGCCCTATACACGAAGAAATCTTTAATATCTATGTGGGCCACAACGCTCATGCAGAGATGGCCTAAACAACCTCATTTAACCATGAAAATCAACAAAAATTATATCAAAATGCAAGAGGAGGGAATGAGTAACTACCTGGAAGAAACGGTTGTGAATTCCGCCGGCTGGATCTCCTGGAATTTGCAGTTGAAAATCAGAGCTCAAATGGGTAAAAGTTTCAAATGATTTAGATTTCTTACTATTTATAGAAAAATTTTCAAATATTTGAAAATTTTTACCCCCTTTTCTATAGTTTCGACATTTTCTAACCATTTTGGACCGTTTTTGACATAATTTGTGATGTAGAAGACCTTTTGCAGTACCGTTTCAGCCATTGGATTGACCCGTTCATGATTATCTTAGGTATCATGTCTAAACTGGCATATAGGTTAGGTTCACCACCATTTGCATTTTTCATGACCTTATGACCGTATCACCATGACCTTAGGTACGAACCCACTCTATTATGTCACGGACCCTTCTTGCTGCTCTAGAAGTGGCATGATGTGAGTGGTAGAGATTCACCTTACATGGGTACTCTAGTTAGTGCCTTATTTGCATTTGGTGCCCATGCCGATGTTTTCTCCTTTAGGGTGTGGGAGTCCATTGTATAGTACTGCCATGACATTTTGCAAGAGCCTCATACTCCTCTTGATCTTATGCTGGCCTTTTTCCCTCCAGACTCCCTTATGTCAAGTTGTGAATGCATTATCATCAGCTTTTCCTGTGTTATTGAGCTTTATGCCGGCTCTCCTGACATTGCGTTTCAGCCATATAGCCCGAGCTTGTCTCATGTCTAGCCATGCAGAGCCATTTTTTTATATCCTTCACAGCTTGATTCCCTTTTTACCGGGAGGGGATTTTCCCCTGAGTGTTGATATCCTACACATGTATCCTTGCGTTGAGCATAGGTATGTTCCACTGCTTGGAACTAGTTTGTTTTCCCTTATGACACTCGTCTCCTCCTAGTTTGTAACTTTAAAGCTAGTTTATTCTTTTTTTCAAGCTTTTCAAATAACTGAAAAAGTCCAAAAAAAAAATCAAAAATCAAAAAGCTGGACAAGGAAAGATGTTATCTTTGGCAGCTGTCGAGTCGTGTCTCCTTCGAATAGAGCACTGTATATCACATCCATTGGTTGGGTTATAGTTTGACTTTAGGAGCTATGCTCGCTTATCTGAGTTTATCTCCACCGACTGGTTAAGCTTCCAGTCCCTATGGAGCCTCTATTGATGCCTCCTGTGTCACATAGATGTCCCAGTTTGTATATCGAGTCCATCCTGCCTCCATTCAGTCACCATACGTCATTATGCTCTTGTTCGAAGGAATTTGAAACCTGTGTCGGCCATTCCTCAGTTATCTTGACTTTTCATGTCTGCCATTCCCGGTACAGTTACTGGTTCGTGCACTTTATGATTGAGTCCTTCCACATTATACAGCTTTGCTGAGTACCTCGTGTTGGATGATGGGGAATGCCTTAATGCCCTCCTTCCAACGGATTTCATCCCATCGACTTCATATCATTTATTCTAGGATTGGAATCTAGGGTCCTTTTGAGTGCCTTGAGACTTGCAGTCATCAGTGGCAGGTTCTCTCGCCATCGACAATTTCTTGGGAATACATCAATGTCCCCTGACCGATGGATCCTCTCAAGTGTTCAACCTCAACACATTTATTCACACTTGTTAGTTTTCACTCCAGTACCTTGATTCCCATTTTCATTATCGGTGGGTAATCTCGTGTTTGTTAACAGTATACATTAATGACCGGTAATCAGACGATGGACTACTATGTTCGACCTCAACACCTCTATTCGCATAGTAGGAAATGTACTCGTAGCAGTTTGTGTAGAAGACTTTCCAGATTGGTGGCATCTCTTATATGCTACCTCCTTGATCATGCCAGTGTTCATGAGATTTCAGCTCTTGTGACTTGATTCCAGTATATGTCAGACATTTCCAGCCACTATGGAGATCTTGATCTGTTATATATCTTCAGCCATTATGGAGATCATGGTCCTTTGTATATCTTCATCATGGAGATTCTGATCTATGTATATTGTACATGGCTATGAACACATATGTGATATCATGTATTATGCCTATTCATGGCCATTGTACTCTTATGTATCCGAGACTACTATATGTACTTGCAGTTATATGCAGAGTTTTATTATGGTGCTATGCTGATTGGGTGGCTGGTCTTCCATTTTGGATCCTTCATCACTCCACTTCTAGGATGGACTTATAATGTGTTTCGGCCATTGTATGACCCCTCTGACCTCACACATTAGGGGGCATCTGTTATAGCGGATTTCACCACTCTAGGTGAATCACACTTTGTATGGCCTTCCCCTGTCCCGCTACAGACTCTTTAGACCCCATGGACCATTTTTTGTCTTTTGATGTTTCCTTGATCATCCCTAAAAACATATAAAAAATTATATACACGGATTTTAACCCGATAACCGTGTACATACGCGGGTTTGACCCCTATAAACACGTACATCGGGATGTGTGCATAATCCAAATCCTTTTGGAGTTTTCCTTGACATGGATCCGACTCATTTTACTCCTGGCCTTCCATATTCCTTGAGATCGCTCGGATTCGACCTTTCATTATCCCTTTGAAAGCTATATAAGGAACCCCTTCGTACATTGAAGGCATATAGAGAGAATTGAAGCAAAGAAACTATAGTCCATTGTTGCCATAACTTATACTTGAGTCTGCATCCCTTTGTCCCTTGGAGCACTTTTGTGTTCTTCCCAAGGCTTTCCTTTTGTATGTAAGCTTGCTATTGAGAGATGGAGGATGGAGGTGGTCGAGGCCCAAGTGGGGGATTCAGTTTCTCCGGTTCGTAGACGTGCCGTCAGAGGTTGTGCCTATCTTGTAATATCCGATTTATATTAATAGAAATATCTTTTATTGTCCAATGATGTGTATTTGATTGAATATTTTATCCATGGGAATATGTCAAATGCTTTTACATTATTGATTATATATGCTAGAATAGTTCTAACACCATGATATATAGTATGCTTGTATTGTTTACTTGTCGTTGAGGAAGTGTTATAGCAATTCAAGCTGAAGATTGGAAAGCTCAACGGGGATCTACTTCAACCGTCCTGAATAAGGTACGAGGTGTGATCCTTTAGTGTTAAACATTTAATTTCTATTGCATATTGGAAAGGATTGATTTCTGGAGTCAAGCTGTCTATTGTGGTACCCCAAGCCATAGGAATTTCTCTCCGTAATAGGCATTCCTGTAGGGTTGGGTGGATAATTAATGTTTCCTATAGGTACTTCATTTGATGTATATTCATACCCGCAAGAGGTTTGATTGGTTACAGGTTGTGCCCCTAAGGGCTGACCTGAACCGAATGGGGCGTTAACCAAATTTGTGTGGGTAGGAGGGACATAAACTGTATATTTTTCTATAAAATAGGTATGTCCTTGACTAGGTGCAATTCTGGTGCTAGATAACGTAGGTCATGTCGGGGGTTGCCCCTCGGCACTAGAACATAATGATGAAACAGGAATTGAATGTTGAGCCCCAGGTGTGGAAGACCTGGGAGGATTGGGAACAGACATAATATGGGAGGCGATGGGGTTGGAAGTTTGACCTATATTATGTGGAGTCACTGTGTGATCTAGAATCGCTTCAATGGATCTCATAGAATCAGCAAGTGAACGATATACTGCAGGAACAACTGCAGAACGTGATGGTGGTGTGCCCAATATGTCATCTATTTTATTTTCAATCTCCTGTGCATGGAGAATAGCTGCCTGGTATTATCTATGTTCTTCTTCATCTAGTGAAACTTCTTTAGAAAAGTTTAAACGGGTGCCAAATGAGACAATGGCTTTTCCTATAGAGGTATCCCAAAATGGAGCATTGGGACCGTAATCCGGATGGGTAGTATCATCAACATGACCTTCTGTGGGAGAATGGAACGAAGTATTACCTCAAGAAGGTTGTTGGACCAAGGGAGGTGAGTGTGAAGGATATGGTCCTTCACTTTCTGCAACCACGTTCTCTCCCACTTGGGAGTTGGTAGCAGCTCCTTGGTCGATAGCTTCCATAGGATTTTCTCCTGAAACATGAATAAAATCAGGTGGTGTTATAGTGGATTTCACCACACTAGGTGAATCACACATTGTATGGCATTCCCCTGTCCCGCTGCAGACTCATTAGCCCCTATGGACCACTTTTTGTCTTTTGATGTGTCCTTGATCATACCTAAAAACATAAGAAAAGTGATATGCACGGATTTTACCCCGATAACCGTGTACATACGCGGGTATTCCCCCTATAGTCACGTACATCGGGATGTGTGCATAATCCAAATCCTTTTGGAGCGTTCCTTGACTTGGATCTAACTCATATGACTCCTGGCCTTCCATATGCCTTGAGATCACATGGATTCAACCTTTCATTATCCCTTGTGAAGCTATATAAGGAACCCCTTGGTACATTGAAGGCAGAAAAATAGAGAATTGAGAGTAACGAAACTATAGTCCATTGTTGCCAGAACTTATGCTTGAGTCTGCATCCCTTTGTCCCTTGGAGCACTGTTGTGTTCTTCCCAAGCTTGCCTTTTGCTAGTGAGCTTGCTATCTGAGTGATGGAGGATTGAGGTGGTGGAGGCCCAAGTGGGGGATTTAGTTTCTCCGGTTCGCAGACGTGCCGTTAGAGGTTGTATCTATCTTGTAATCTCTGATTTATATTAATAGAAATATCTTTTCCTGTTCAGTAATGTGTATTTGATTGAATATTGTATCCATTGGAATATGGAAAATGCTTTTACATTATTGATTATATATGCTAGAATAGATCTAACACCATGATATATAGTATGCTTGTATTGTTTACTTGTTGTTGAGGAAGTATTCTATCAATTCAAGCTGAAGATTGGAAAGCTCAACGGGGATCTACTTCAACCATCTGGAATAAGGTACGAGGTTCGATCCTTTAGTGTTAGACATTTTATTTCTATTGCATATTGGGAAAGATTGATTTCTGGAGTCTAGCTATCTGTTGTGGTACCCCAAGCCATAGGAATTTCTCTCCGTAACAAAATTGGTGACTCCGCTGGGGATGTTCCTTGTTTTTATTTGGGGGTTTTTATCGACACAATGGGCTTGATATTATTGATTTGCTCTTGATTTCTCCTTGTTTCTGTGTCGCATTTTATAGTATGTTTGTCCATTGACACTCCCCTTTATTGGTTTAGCCTTGAACTACTTTTTACCACTGCCTTCTCTGTATACGCGGATTTTTGGATGCGTGAACATTGGGTCTACACCTTACTTTCCTTTTTATGTCCCATCGTTCACCGCATTGTTTCCTTTGGGTGTTGTTTTCATGATCATTCCTCCCTATATCCTATAGTTTGGATTCTATATTGACTATTTTTGGATGTTTTGGACTAATATGGTTGTCATGTAGGATCCAGTTTTGTACACTCTCTCCGAGGTTTCGACCCGTTCATGCCTATCATAGGTATTATGTCTGAACTGGCATATAGGTTAGTATTTCACATCCGCTTGCACTTATGCATTGCCTTATGACCGTTCCATCTTAACCTTAGGTACGAACCCATTCCATGGTATCACAGAACCTTCATGCTGCTGTTAGAAGTGGTACTATGTGAATGGTAGAGCTTTCCTTTACATGGGTGCCCTAGTTAGCTCCCTTTTGCATTTGGTGCCCATGCCAATGTTTCTCCCTTTAGGGTGTGGGAGTCCATTGTATAGTACTGCCATGACATTTCGCAAGAGCCTTATACTCCTCTTGATCTTATGCTGGCCATGATCCCCCATACTCCCTTGTATCAAGTTGTGGATGCATTATCATGAACTTTGCCTGTCTTATTGAGATTTATGCCGGCTTCCCTGACATTGTGTTTCAGCCACATAGCCCGAGCTTGTCTCATGTCTAGCCATGCAGAGCCTTTCTTTATATCCTTCGCAGCTTGATTCCTTTTTTACCGGGAGGGGATTTTCCCCCGAGTGTCGATATCCTACACATGTATCCTTGCATTGAGCATAGGTATGTTCCACTGCTTGGAACTAGTTTGTTTTCCCTAATGACACTCGTCTCCTCCTAGTTTGTAACTATAAAGCTAGTTTATTCTTTTTTCAAGCTTTTCAAATAACTGAAAAAGACCAAAAAAAAAAAAGCCAGACAAGGAAAGATATTATCTTTGGCAGCTGTCGAGTCGTGTCGCCTTCAAACAGAGCACTGTATATCACATCCATTGGTTGGGTTATAGTTTGACTTAGGAGCTGTA
>LPNX010648520.1:99889-126649 GCA_001517045.1 Pseudotsuga menziesii
CACTATATATGCTTTAAACACTAGGTAGCTAATGCTGTAAGTAAATGACCCCACTTTCCTATTCAGCCACACTAATCCCATAATCCACTTAATCTAATTTACCTTCTCAAGAATGCAATCACAAGTACCTTCTTACGATTCTTAATCTAGAATTAAAAGATTCAGGATATAACATCTAGATTACTTCTTCAGAAAGTAAAATACCTAATTACCAAACCATATAAAGATCCATCCAACTATTTTGATTCATCTATTCGAGAAATTCAAAGTACAGGAATTAAATTCTGCAATTATAAATGCGAAGGAACAAACTGCAAGGATCTAAGGAAAATAACAATAGAAAGAAATAGGGATGCTAAAAGTAACACATGTTAAAACGCTGAGATCTGAAGAATCAAACTCCTTGTATTAAAAGTGGCAGATAAGCACACAACCTTCGTCACAACAGATACAATAATTTGGTTAAATTTTCAACCCCTGGCTCAAAATAGTTCCCAATATTTATAGAATTATAACCATAACATCTTCCTACTATTATCGGGCAGCCATGAAGATCTCTGATCTTCAGGAAACCCTATTTACGATGAGTTGTTATAGTTATGGCAAGATGAAAGCAGATGATATAGGAAAGTTGTTATTCGAGCCAGAAATAATGATCATGATTAATTGAGAATATACTCCATGGATTGCAGCTAATTTTGAGCAGCAACGCGCTATTTCCTCCGAATTTGTTGCATCATGTTGCAACTACCCTTGTACAGCTTGCGTGGAATAATACCCTTGGACCACGTTCTTTGGGAAATGATGGAATGGATGGCGATCAACTCAGCAATGAATGCCCATCCCTCCTTTGGTATGTTCGGTCCACTACACCTGTATTCTTTACATATCAAATTATCTTTATAAAACCACCATATGTTAGCATAATTTAAGATGTAAAGCCCTGATTACAACAATCCTAAGCATTAATAAAATAAGACAATGATTAATCATACATGCATGACTTGAGGGAACAAGTGAAGGAAAAACATTTGTTTAGTATGTATACTAGAGTAGGATGAGGCAAAAAGAGGTAGATAAGGGAGGTAAAAAAGGGGTCATTTTTGGGCCCAACACCCACTACCCCAAAAATAAGAAATACCTAAAAAAATGTGATGATGACATCATCATCACATTTTTCAGGTATTTCTTGTTTTTTGGGTAGTGGGGCTCGTCAAAAGTATTCCAAGTGGGTACTCGTTGGATGTGGAATTAAATTCCGCATCCAATGAGATCTTTCGATCGAAATTTGAGTAAAAACATAGGAAGATATGCCGAAAATATGAATAGAAAAGTAGTTTTTTCTTTTCTTCCTCCAAAATTAATAAATATTATTTTATTAATTTTCCTTAGGAGGCCCATTTTGAGTTGAAATTTCCCCTAATGAAAGGGAGACCCCTGGGGGGATTCGGATGGCCCAAAAGCCACTTTCGAACAACAACATCTTCTCTTTCTGTTATGCCTACTAAAAAACAACAAGCTTATTATAATGAAATATGCCCAAAAGCACTTTGAAAGTACCTTTGGGTCAGCTTACTTTAAACCAAAAAAATCTAAGTTAAAACTAGTTAAAACGGTGAAAACGAAACCAAGCAAAGCAAGCTTTCCTTGGGGTCTTGGATTTCCTTTGGGGAAGCCAATGTAATGTGCACTGATTGCTGTATTTTATCTTTTAAAACAGAAACAGAAATCTAATGCATGCAAACTATGGATTCTCTTTAAATTACCATGCAAAACGGACGATTTCCCTAAATCTAGATCTAGAATGCTCATACAACGTTTTAGGAATGAGATCTAGATTATGAGCCTTGAGACAATAGATATATGTTAAGTTTTACTTTAAAATAATAGATCTTAATAATATCAAATCTTGTAAACAAAGTAACCAGGTAAAATTTTGATTTTTAGGAGAAAGAGAGAGAAAGAGTGTTGGAAGCCCGGGAATGTTGGGATTCAGAGTCTGCTTTGGTGGAATGCCAAGGGACTATGTCCTCCAAAATATCCTGAAAATGAAGAATATGTGAACTAGCTCAACCCCTTCTACAAGTGAGATCACCTGTGACTTAGAAATCCTTGCACAAATAGATGGTTAAATCATGGGTGTTGCCGGAAAAAGACAATTAGAAAGCATGCAATTAAACTTAAATACATGCAACTCCAATAGATATGAACAAGTGAACAGTAAGAGAATAAATCAAACTAGAATAATATCTTACCCCAACAGGAGGGATCTCTCTCCTTCAGGGCCAACAATTAACCAACAAAAAGAAAAGATCAATAATGCAGATTATANAGTAAGAGCATAAATCAAACTAGAATAATATCTTACCCCAACAGGAGGGATCTCTCTCCTTCAGGGCCAACAATTAACCAACAAAAAGAAAAGATCAATAATGCAGATTATACCTCATGAGCACTTGACAAGCACCATCCACACATGAAAAGCATTACACCATAGATCTTGCCTCCAAATCTTCTTTATTCCAAATTAGTACACAATACAATAGCAACAGCACCTCAATCCATTTCTAACTAGCTTGGAAAGGAGGAAATTGTGTTTTATTTATAGCAAAAATTGAAACCCTAGCCCAGAGGGGGCGCATGACTCACTAAAAGAGAGACTGAAGCTGACAAAGAGTCAAGCCAAATCTGATCTGATGGTGAAATGAGTCTGATTTGATGATGAAATGATTCTACCTAGATGAACTGAGTCTAACTAGACTAGAATGTGAATCAGAGTGACATCTCACCCGGTGAGCTTAGCCAACCACCAAACAACTCCCAGCTTGATCCACACGTGTGGAGGAGAGAAAAAGGGGGGTGCAACCCTAGATCTGCATGAGCCAGTTAAGCTCCTCTTCATCCCACATCATGCCTTCAGTCAAGGAGTGGGAACTCTCGGTCAAAATGAAGCCAATGAGATGGAATTCAATCAAAATGGATCAAAATCCACTGATTTAGGAATTTGGATTTGCTCCATTATTTAATTAAATTAATTAATATTTGACTTTTTTTTGGATTTTCTCAACTAAGTGATGGAAAAATCACTCAAAACTTTGGAAAAGTGGGTTTATGGGTTTACCGGGTTCTCTGAGTTAGAAATTGAGCACCCCCATGACTAAATCTGACTTTTAACTCCACTTTTATTACTAGACTGATTTTTCCAATCAGACTATTAAAAAATAACCTAAGTTTTGTGGAAAAATTAAAATTAAAAAAACTTTAAAAAATAAAAAATAAATAAAACCTAGGGGAACTTAGACATGTTCATATGACTCAACCATAATGCCTAGCATGTTTATACATTGGCACACAGACTCTAATAACCTCAATAGGCCTAAATGCCAAGATGACCACCCCAACTTTGGAGGTATTAAGTGAAAAACTCGGAAATTATCAGTCGTTTATTCAACAACCAATAATAACCAAGGGAAAAAACACTCTGGGCTGATCGGATTGACAAATAAAGTCCAAGAGACCGAGTCTTTTACAGACACTATCATGCTAGAACATTTTATTACAACTCCCCCACGGGGTATGAACATGTGATATAGTAAAACAAGCACTTCCTAGAAGCAATTCTTAAGGTCTTCTGAAGTCCGAACAAATCATCTTTGTCCGGTTCATGAGGCTCACTTGATAAAAAACCACTAAGTACAACTTAGGTAGTAACATGTGGCTCCATTTGCAGGACGTGTGCTTGATCTGGTTATAGGGAAATGAGAGGATACGAGAACACTAGAATATTTAGTTTATACACCTTGTAAAAACATCTCAACTTGACAAAAAAAACCTTGGTAGCACAAGCTTTATATAAAAACCAAATGAACCGTTAAGATGATTTATATAAACAAAATAAATGTAACTAACTAATGAAAAAAAAAGTTTTATTATAGCTAAGTACAAAACAGAAATGTAGAAAGTAAATGATCTCTTTTAAGGAGCTTATTTTCCTACTCTAAGCATGATATAATGAGCATTTAAAGTTTTACTATGTTGTATGAGCTCATGTGCTCACAACAAGTCTCAACAAAATTATGAGAAAGTAGGGTTTTATCCCTTCAATGGAGTCGCCATGTGAAAAAGAAAAATAAGCATTTATAAATCTTTCACAAAAATATTTTTTTTCTTTTCTTTGTAAAAATAAAAACTGAAAAAATTCAGTGGAGTTGCCAGATGAAAATTAAAGATCTACTCTAAGCATTCATTAAAAAAACAAAAAAAAAAGGAAGAAAACAAAAGTCGTACTTCGGGAATAAAAAGATTTATCCCCGGCAACAGCACCAAAAAGTGTTTCCTCCTTTCACACACCTGGGGGGGGGGGGGCATGGAAAAAATATTCAAGCCACTCAGTTTGTCCTTGGGGGCAAGTCTCGAGTCAAGGTTGTCACCTTGTTCTTGACTCCTCCGTTTAGGCTCAAATCCTAACGAAGCCAAGGGGGGGTAGACCCTATTAAGTTATTAAGGAAAATTACTTTAGTATGATGATGTTAAGTTGAGATAGTTGCTTAGGAGTTTGAAATTAACCATACATAACCATATATGACAAGATGAAAAATGAGCACAATAAAGCACAATGTTGACACACAATATATATATCAAAAGATTTAAACACATGACCAGTGCCTTAAAAATGGAGTCATAAAATAATCAAATGTACTTGCATGTGCTTGGAGTGAATGTTTTGAAATTGCCTCTTGGTACATGTTAAGTTAATATGGAATATGAGTGGATTAAATTAGGTAAGGGGGGACTCCAGATATACCCGAGGGGTACTTGGAGTATGTCCAAAAATAAACCTTCACGGCTTCCTGCAAGGAATGTGTGGTCTGAATGGCATCTCTGAGACTGTGTTCATAAGACACATGAAGGTGTAACAGAGATAGGTGCCCCAAGGTCACTATCTAGGAGTTTCCACTTCCTTTGGGTATTTTTCCACCGTTTACGGTTTGATCGAGGCGTTGGATTTTCGCCTGATGGTGGTTGATCAGGGAAGGTGAAAAATAATTAATCTAGTCACTCACGTTGATTTTGATGCACCTTGAATGATTAGATGAATGACACCCAAGTGCATAGCATACACACCGAAGTCTTGTCAATTTTTAGTAAATTTTAAAGGATGTGTTTTTTAGAAAGAAAAACCCTCCAGGAACCTCTTTCGGTCCAAGTGGACCTCAATCGAGGAATCAAGGAGGGGTTTGATTTTAGAACAATTGCTTGCATAAATTAAAGATAAGTAGCAAAAAAGAAGCAAACCATAGGTTTTCTAATTAGTCCTACCATGCATCTCTTTCCCCTTTCGGGTCAATCGGGAAGTTGTGTGGTAAGTATTAAAGATAATTTGATACTGTAATATGGAATATATGATAAAGTAATCAAATGATATTATTCTGCATCAATGGAACTAATCTAGAGTAAATAAAAATAAGAAATTTCAAAAAACTAAAAAAAGGACGCGAATCCCCCTAGGGGGGATGGGGAATGGGCTCGAAAGAGCCTATTCAGAGAAATTTTTTATTATCATCTGTTACAATATAAGTGAACTGATATTATTCCTCTTGTTTCTTATACAAGATAAAACCAAGGCCTTACAAAGTGCCAAAATTAAAAATTACAGTCAAAAGAAAGACCCCTCGGGCGATTCGGATGGCCCAAAAGCCACTTTCAAACAGCAGATTCTCCTCTTTCTGTTATGCCTACTAAAAAAAAGCAAGATTATTATAATTAAATATTCCCAAAATATCTTTGAAAGTACCTTTGTGTCATCCTACTATAAACAAAAAAAAAAACTAAGTTAAAACTAGTTAAAACGGTGAAAACGGAACCAAGGAAAGCAAGCTTTCCTTGTGGTCTTGGCTTGCCTTTGGGGCAGCCAATGTAATGTGCACTGATTGCTGGATTTTATATTTTAAAATAGAAACAGAAATCTAATGCATGCAAACTATGGATTTTATTTAAATTGTCATGCAAAATGGATGATTTCCCTAAATCTAGATCTAGAATACTTATACAACTTTTTAGGAATGAGATCTATATTATGAGCCTTGATACAATAGATCTATGTTAAGTTTTACTTTTAAATTATAAATTTGAATAATATCAAAGCTTGTAAACAAAGTAAACAGGTAAATTTTGATTTTTAGAAGGAGGAAGAGAGAGAAAGAGTGTTGGAAGCCTGGGAATGTTGGGCTTTGGAGTCTTCTTTGGTGGAATATCGAGGGACTGTGTCCTCCAAAATATCCTGAAGATGAGGAAGATGCAAAATATATCAACCCCTTCTACAAGTGAGATCACGTGCAACTTAGAAATCCTTGCATAAACAGATGGTTAAATCATGGGTGTTGCTGGAAAAAGACCATTGGAAAGCATGCAATTAAAATTAAAATACATGCAACTCCAAGAGATATGAAACAAGCGAACCATAAGAGCATAAATCAAACTAGAATGATCTCTTACCCCAACAAGAGGGATCTCTCTCCTTCAGGGCCAACAATTAACCAGCAAAAAGAAAAGATCAATAATACGGATTATACCTCATAAGCACTTGACAAACACCACCATCCACACATGAAAAGCATTACACCATAGATATTGCCTCCAAATATTCTTTATTCCAAAATAGTACAAAATACAATAGCAACAACACCTCGATACAGTTCTAACTAGCTTGGAAAGGAGGAAACTGTGCTTTATTTATAGCAAAAATTGAAACCCTAGCCCAGAGGGGGCGCATGCCTGACTAAAAGAGAAAGCTGGCAAAGAGTCAAGTTGAGCCTGATCTGATGGTGAACTGAGTCTGATCTAATGATGAAATGAGTCTAGCTGGATGAACTGAGTCTAACTGGACTAGAGCTGCAAATCAGAGTGACATCTCACCCAGTGAACTGAGCCAAACACTAAACAACTCCTAGCTTGATCCACATGTGTGGAGGAGAGAAAAAGGAGGGTGCAACCCTAGATCTGTATGAGCCAGTTAATCTCCTCTTCAGCCCACATCATGCCTTCAGTCAAGGAGTGGGAACTCCCAGTCAAACTAAAGCCAATAAGACTGACTTCAGTCAAAACAGAGCAAAATCCACTGATTTAGGAATTTTGATTTGCTCCATTCTTTAATTAATTTTTTACTTTTCCTTTTGGATTTTCTCAACTCAGTGATGGAAAAATCACTCAAAACTTAGGAAAATTGGGTTTATGGGTTTACCGGGTGCTCTTAGTTTGAAAATGAGCACCCCCATGACTGAATCTGAATTTTAACCCCACTTTTATTACAAGACAAATTTTCCCAATTAGACTATTAAAAAATAGCCTAAGTTTTGTGGAAAAATTAAAATTAAAAAAACTTTAAAAAATTAAAAAAATTAAAACCTAAGGGGGACTTAGACATGTTCATATGACTCGACCATAATGCCTAGCATGTTTATACATTGGCACACAAAATCTAACAACCTCAATAGGCCTAAATGCCAAGCCAATCGCCCCAACTTTGGAGGTATTGAGTGAAAAACTCAGAAATTATTAGTCATTTATTCAACAACCAATAATAACCAAGGGAAAAAAACACTCTAGGTTGATCGAATTGACAAATAAAATCCAAGATACCGAGTCTTTTACAGACACTATCACGCTAGAACATTTTATTACAACTCCCCCACGGGGTATGAACATGTGATATAGTACAACAAGCACTTCCCAGAAGCAACTCTTAAGGTCTTTTGAAGTCTGAACAAATCATCTTTGTCTGGTTCACCAGGCTCACTTGAAAAAAAACCACTAAGTACAACTTAGGTGGTAAAACCGATTCCCAAAACCTTGAAGAATGTTCGAGGATTCTTAGGTATCACATGGTACTACCGCNACCAGGATCACTTGAAAAAAAACCACTAAGTACAACTTAGGTGGTAAAACCGATTCCCAAAACCTTGAAGAATGTTCGAGGATTCTTAGGTATCACATGGTACTACCGCAAGTTTCTTCGAAACTATGGAAGAATAGTAGCTCCTCTAACATCATTACTGAAGAAAAATGCATTTTCTTGGACTCTAGAGGAAACTCAATCCTTTCAACAAATTAAATAGGCCATGTGTAAAGCTCCTGTTTTGGCGACACCATACTTCACAAAAAACTTTATTGTGGAATGTGATGCTTCAAGAAATGGAATTGGATCTAGATTCTAGATGCATAAGTAGGAATTTACTTCTGATTCTAGAAATCAATGTTTATTGCTGCAATTTCTAATATGAATCAATATTATATGATGTAAGGATCATGTAGCAATGTTTAGAGTAGATATAGTGGATTATCATGTGGTGTGTATCTAGCTTAACTTGAGTTTTAGGGTAACCATACGTAGCATCTTATTATAGAAGAGTTGTGATGAGGGACTTACCTGCAAATTATGCTCCTTTAGCTGATGATGGAACTTGTTCAAATAGGTCTTTCCAAAAGCTGGCCAGAAGTCCCTACTTGGGATCCTTGACCCTTTTTATACATACTTGAAGATTAGAGGAAGGAAACTTAGTTTAGCCTTTTCAAAATTGAAAATCAAGATTTAACACAAATTCGAAATCTATAGACCCATACAAAAACTTCTCTCCTCGTCAAAATAAATTTCTGGCATTGCTATAATCTAGTCCCCATGGTAGATAAGATCTTTCAGAGACAAATCCTTGCTTATCTTTCCATATAGCCCCTAACATACTTGTTTAATACCATTTGAAACTATTAAAATGTGCTTCAAATGTTGTTCTACATTTTACTACTACAATGTTGTGTAAAAAAATCATACATGGTGAAATTAGCCATGACTTGGTTTTCCATAATATCAAATATCATTCCCTACCGCTTGAGGTTAACCAATCTAAAAAGGACGATCCATTTTCAAGGACAGTCCTGATTTGATATGGGCATGCTAATCCATGTTGTTTGTGCTAGAAATTGTTTCCAGGCCACAAAGAAACAAGCCAACACAATCTCAAATATTCACTCAAACAAAACTAGGTTTTAGGGTTTTTTGGAAGGTTTTCCTGGTTATAAAGTTTGGTGACTGAAGGGAATACATTCATAAGCCAAGCAGGAACTGAATCATAAATAAATAAGAACAAAGATGCATAATATAATCACCATGTACCAATTAGAATATAATCTTAAAGTTCATTCACAACTGACAAGCATTACAAGCAAAGAAACCATAAACCAGCAATGAATTTATCAGTCATGTAGCTAAACAAACTCAAAATGAAGCTAAAACACAGACTGAAGGGTGATATAGATCATATATTTCATAATTCTGTTCATCAAATACACATGAGAGTTTTAGTACTTAGCTCATAAACAAGTCAAAGACCTCCTTAAGCCAGCCCAAAAGGTAGAACCCTTCTTCTGTACCCTTGTCTCTCTTTTATAATTACAAATAAGTAGTTCTATCTTCCCTTCATTAGGTCGAAATTGAAACTACCCAACATATACATTAACTAACTTTCAACTAATTGACTAAAAATAGCAAAATCGGATTCCTGGCAAATATGACGAATTTCTTGAAAATAGGTGTCAAAGAAGCTTCCATATCTCTCAATCCCTGACACCTGTGTAAAAATTGAGAGAGGTTTTTGTGCATAGGTCTGTGATGGAAAAAAATCTCTCTTGGTTTTTAAAAATTCATCTCCAAGAAATCCGAATCTTCTCCGCAATATGAACACTAAAATAGGAAAATATTAAATATTTAAAAACCCTGAAAAATAGGTTGCAAAGATTAAACTGAATATTTAAAAAATTGACAACTGTTGCAAGAATGAGAGAGATTTTTGTATATGGTTATCTTATGAACAAAAACCTCTTTTTTTTCTAAAATTCCTCTCCATAAGCTCGTGGTCTACATTCAATTTTAGTAACCCAAAATAGGAAAAACAGAGCAGAAATATTAATAATTTGTTGCATTTCGAATGTCATTCCATTCTGCATTTCGATGAGCATCTGCCACAGATTAGAGGAACACTTCATATCCATATACATGCTTTACCTTTTTTTCCAGCGTAAGACCAATGGTACTAGTGCCACAAAACAAATCGAGAACTATCTCTGAGCTATATCCTCTCAAATTTGCTGCTTCTAACAGAAGTGTTTATATTGTTTACAATGCTCACCACTTCTGGAATATTATTAATAATTTTCTACACAATAGGTTGAAACAAATCTAGCTTGTAAGATGATGTTACAAAATTGACCATCAGCGTTGACAATCCTGTTTGATCTCTTCCTACTCTTAAAGTAAGATGTTTGAGGGATCCACTGTGAGTATGAACATCATAAGCTGATAGATTTGATGCTGGATGCTGCCAACACTCCTGTACGATTGCTAGTACCTGTTTTGCAATTTTATTTTTCAATAAACAGTTGTTGATGGGAAGGATCTTATCAAAGCAACCTGGCACATGTAGCCCCAAAGCAGATTTATTAGCATATAGACTATCTTGTCCACGTACAACCTCTCTAGGTCTCCAACTCTTTGTCCCAAATGAGAACTCCATCTTGTTCCTGTAGTGAAATTGAACATCACATGGTAAAATAGGCTTCATATAGTCTACAAAGCCAAGTCCTTGAATGGGAAATTTTCCTATATGAGTTATTAAATCGTGCACTTGTTGTTCCTTTTCCTGGACCTATGCATCATATGCAAGATTCTATGTCTTACAGCCTCCACAATCTGCTTTCCTAGATAAATTTTGTTTCTGTATGATTTTAAAACCCTGTCAATGACCTAACAACTCCTTTTCTCTCAAGCTCCTAGAGTTTTGACAGTCAGCTTGCTTTGATTCTCCTTGGCTGTTTTCTCTTAGTTTTTAACAGTCTGTTTGTATTAACAAGGCAGGAAAAGTTTTGCGCCAGGCTGGGTAATTTAGGTTAACAGAGTGCCAAAAATCTATAACCAGACTATTGCTGAACTGAACTCACATCCAATATGTTCATTTCGATGCCATACCATCTCTAGAATTCATGAAAACATCTGTGTGTTGTGTTTTTGCACAAATAGCACCCTTGGCTCCTTTTAATGTCACTAATGAGCTATCTCTTTGCAATAGGGACTCTGCATTAGTGCTCTCAATTGCTTGCTTCTTAGATTCAGATTGTGATTATTTAACTAGGGAATGAGATGATATGAGGTTAAACTTATGTGTGCTAACTTTCTGCTTCCACTTGCATTCAGCACAAAATCAATAAACCTCTTGACATATTCAGATAAGGTTTTCATGCAATCGATATGCTTAGCTAACTCATTGCATTGATTACAGGTAACAAGTAAATCTATGAAATCTGGTCGCCAAAAACAATACAGACCTTCAACCTACCATACTTGCTGGTCTTAACAGGGAAATTGTTCAATGTAACAGTTGTTTTTCGACTTATCACTTGCTAAAACATATAAAACCTTTAAGACTGATATTTGATCGTTGAGAGCTTGTTAACAACATTAATTAAGGATTTCTTTAATCATTTTTAACATAACCAGCCTTAATGAAAAACCCCCAATTTGGCAGCCATGACCAAGTTTTTGTGGAATACCTCATTCCCTTCTGGTTGCGAACATTTGAAATTAATCCTTGGAGTATCAGACTGTTGAATTTAACTACCCATGTGTCTTCAGGTCTTCAATTTGCTTCCAACTGGCACGACGAGAAAGCCCTAATTTTCCTCTGTAACTGCAAATTCCAGATTTTAAGCAGATGTCTTTGCTCCACTTCGCCTCCAGCTTCATAATGCATATGTGGAGAAATTCTTTCCCATCAATCTAGGATCGTTCCTCGATCTGTCATCATTCACCCAACTTTAACTATTGATCGCCACGATCTCCTTCACCTCACAAACCACACCTGTTTGCATGATAATTTCTGATGAAACACGTATCAAAACCCTTTACACATGTTATTAGTCATCCAGAAATCGAAATTATGAGAGAATTTGGCTTAAAAATCGGCAATTTTAGCGCCCACGATATTCTTGTAGGGCCGTAGTGTAAGATTTTGGCTGTTGCGCTACAAGAATAATTTAAAACCAACTATGGCGCTTTTTAGTCATTAATTCCATTTTGAATGAGGTTTTGTGTTAAAATTTGATCATGGTGTTATTAGTGAACCAATTAATCCACATAATGTCCTATAGAACCCTTCAAAACCATAAGAAGAACAAACCTAATGAAAATCTAAAGCAAAAATCGAAATTTCACTTAAAACCAAAAATTTTCTAAAGTAAGCAAATGAGCAAACTTAAAATAAAAATCACAAGCAAAATATAAAACTAAAGAAGACAAGTTCATGACTTAACGCATGTCATAATCTGCTATCTGCGTAGTCATTCTTAACTCGCGCCCCATTTTGAATTTTTCTTTGACATTGTTAACCTTCCTTCCAGGTTGTGATTCTATTGGGGTTTTTTCTATCAGTGGTTGTAGTCCTACGATGACATCTTTATCTTATATTAGTGCTAAGAAAATTGAAAGAAACGGCTTGAGCTTACTAACCTTTTTCATAATATGCTTTTGGAAGAGCTGTTGGAAGTGTTTAGGCATCTCCCTGACTTTAGCTAAGGTCGACGGTTGTTCTGGATCAACAAACTCCAGTCATACACCCAAAAATACCTACTTCTTTTTTTGAACGTCTAATGGTACTNGAATCTCCCTGACTTTAGCTAAGGTCGACGGTTGTTCTGGATCAACAAACTCCAGTCATACACCCAAAAATACCTACTTCTTTTTTTGAACGTCTAATGGTACTTTCTTTTGCTCCATGGGTCACACTTGTAGTATATTCTTATTGGATCTGGTCCCAACACCTCCTCGTGTTATGACAACAAAACTTGGATCTCTTAGCTCAACATCAATCATCTAAACATTAGGGTTAGGATTTGGATTGGGATTCTGCATAGGTTTAGGACCTGCAATGGTCCGATCTTGCCACTTTGCAATCAATTGGGGACATTTCTCCACATTATGGTCCTGTGCTTTGCAGTATGAACATGTCTTTGTAGGCTCTTGGAAATATCTGGAATAATGGCCCAGTTGTGCATAGTTATAGCATGCGACTTGACCTATTCCTCTGCCAAATCCTCCTCCTCCTCCTCTACCTATGAAGTTTCTACCCCCCTTTCTCTGAGGGTGTGGTTGCTGAGGAGGGTCTAATTTTGTGGTACATACTAATTCTACAGCACATACTGATTCTGATATTGATTTTGTGGGAAAGATGCAGGCTGGTAGTGCGCTTGTTCTTGTTCAGCCTGAGCCTGTCCGTCGTTCCTCATTAAATAGGAGTATGTTTTTTTCTCCTTCATGATATGATATGCTCTACAATCCTTCTCATCATGCCCTATTGACTTACAAAATTTATAGAAAAGGATGGCTAGGCTACTTACAATCTTCTACAAGTATAGACAATCCTCTTCGTGATGCCCTTTAGTCTGAAATATTCGACACCAAAGTAGTCCATGGGTACTCAATGGATTTGGTGCACCCAAGAATATATAGTTCATGTACAACAGAAAATTATCCTTAGTGTGTCCATCCATTCGACATCTTGTGCACCACAAGTCCTCTTTGGATTCTTTTCCCTTCTTGATGTCTTGAAGCTTTACTGTCAGATTATCCAACTGCGACAGAATCTGCATCATTCTTGCGCCACCATCTCCGATCGACGAGGATTCCAACTTCATTGCTAGTGCTAGAACATTTGTCTGTGACACAATATTCTGTTGCATCAAAGGAACTCGAATGTGTGGCAATAGCGTAGCAATAAACAACTCTTTATGCTGCACATCTGACATATGGAAACTAACTTTGGCCATCAAATTTTTAAACCACTGATCGAAATCCCATATGGATTCTGTTGGTAACTTCTTTATCTCCTTGATCTCAGTGATTCATTGTGACTCAGATTTAGGTTTTCTGAACTCAGAAATCATCACGAGTTGGATCTCATCTAGGGTCTTCTATGGGGTTCCTGCTGGTACTATGCAAAACTTCATGAACCAGTGCAACATGCGACCCTGCAGAGTCATAATCATTCGTGCTTTCCTGATATCCACATTATGAACTTGGTGAAACATCCAAACAACTTCGCAAAGGAACCAATGCTACTTTGGATCTTTTGCTCCATTCCCATTGAATGTGGGTAATCTAATATCTTCCCTAGCCATTAATTTAGAGTCAGGGTTGTCTAATGAATAATTTAATCGAGGTGGACTCTCTTGTGCGCTAGTCGTAGTACTAGCACTATTAATATTAACAAATGTTTTAGGAGATGAGGCTCTAGAACTTACCTTTGGCGATACTCCTCTTATGGTGTAGTTGCATCTTGATCTTGGTGTCTCTGCAGATTCTTCATATTCTTCTTCTCTTTCAAAAATCAAGCTATGGTCTTCCTCTTCATCGCAATACCCTTCGTCTATCCATGACTCAGCTTCGTACTCACTCTCTCAAATAGAATAGGAGTATGCCTACCTCCTACTGTCTTTCTTCTCTTTCCTAACCTGAATCTCCTTCCACTCCTTAGTAATCTAGCCTCTAGTTTAGGTTCTGTACTTATTGGGAACATTTCAGCTCACCCTTTCCCATTTTATTTATAGGTCGTCTACGACATATCCCCTCCTATGGATATGTGACTCAACTACTCAATTGCAAAATGCCCTTCTCATAAATGAGCATCTTTATCCATGTACTTATAGACAATAAGTACCTTCTTCTTTGTCCTTGGAAAAAAATTATTTTAACCTCACTATATGAGGTTATCGTCTCTACTGCAAACTCAATAATATACCCTTGCAAATTACTATCGACCCAAAAATCAACAGCTCTAGAGATGGGGTTACTTACACTGGTTAACTCACGAATCAGCTGAGCATTCCACTCGACAGCTTCTCTTCTTTGGAAATTTGTCTGTCGAGTTGCCAATCTTAACATCCACTCATGCAACACAATAGGAAACTTTGCGAAGAATATCTCATGAATATTGGTGTTTATTTATCAGTATATCTAGTTTTCTGTGCTCAACAGCGATCATGTGCTCTCTTCTTGGGAAAATTACAACATCTTAGAATCCAGCCAATCCTCAATTTCCTTCTTTGGCAGATGCCACAACATTTCCCTTGACTCAAATGATTAAGGGTCCCGACAACTGAACAATTTTTTGGCCTACTTTTCCTCACTCTGGTGACCCATGTTCAAGAAAAACACAATACCTACAAAATACCCAAATACATTAGCCCGACAGAGCAAGCTCAACCAACAACACCTGTGAGACAAGTGTAGTCTCACTCAAGATATCTTAATGTGTAACTACTAGCACCACGTTTTCACAGTCGGCAAGGGATTACAGTCCCTTGGCATGCGACCAAGGTGCTTGATGGAGTCAGAAGGATGGAGTCTTTTACTACTCGATAGTGGCACAACAGTGTGACAGAGCTAGCGCATGACACAACCTTGTGCTTAACAACTTAAAAACTGGTGCAACGACGCGATGCATATGATTCCTTGATATTAAATGACAACACGGAGATTGTATTACAACTTAATAGTATTTTAACATGAAATAATACACAGTTTTCGACAATACTTTAGTCATTCATTCAATCATTACTTTTATCAATATTGTGACATTCATTCAAGCAATAACCACAAATAATGCAAGATAATCAAACATTCAACATGAACCGTTAAACATTGAACACTCATCAACACAAAAAATAACGTGAAACCCATCTGGGTAAAAACCACCAAGGTGCTCTTCATTTGGAATGAGAAATATATGCTACCTTGCAATCTGCGACTTACATACTATTTTGAGATATGTCTATTTAACTCAAACTCATGTTTCTCTCATGCTCTCTATTTTATGCTTTTTTTCTACTACTCCTACTGATCCGCACATAGCCCAGATCGACTCTTCTACTCTACTATCTGTGCACTCAGCTACAGAATGACTCTTACAAAACGTTCTGTTCACTCAGCTGCAGATCCGTGGCTCAACAACCTACTATATTATCATACTTCTCTCTGATCAACAATATAATAACAAACTACTCAACAACTGAACTGACAAAACTACAATCTTTCTGAAGCTAACCCTTATGTTGTTGCCTAATTCACACCTCGGGTCACGTGGAAGAAATCTTCAAGCCAATGGGTGTGACCTTGGGGGAAAGCAAGAGTCAAGTGCTATCACTTGATCTTGACTCCTCCATCTAGGCTCTCTCCTAGAGAAGCCAAGGGGGGTGGTCCCTAATAAAATAAACTATGGTGTTTAATCTATGAAATAAAACAATTAGTCTAGTAGATGAGACGAAATAAAATATCAAAACTAAGATGAAGTGCAAATGATATAAATAACTAGCACATTAAATAACATTCCACATAACACATAAATTAAGTTAAGCATAAAACTAAATAAGATTGTCAAAATAGACCAGTGCTAATGGATTGCTTGTGTTAGGGTTTCTAGTGAAGTCTCATGAAGTATTGCAGTTGTCTTAGTTGGTCAATTTTAAGATTATTAAGTGAGTAATTAAGGCAATGGATTAATTGTGGGTTTGGCCGAACAAGTCAAGTCCCTTCGAACTGAGTGCTAAAGTGGTAATACCAAGTGTCAAACGGGGCGAGGATGAACCTGCTTGGAGTAGCCCCCTGACTCTATAGTTGTTACCCTTTGCAACCTCTCGAGTTCTAGAGAAAATCACTTGTGTGTATTTTCCTATTAAATCTAGTAACTCATATCCATTTCTGATATAGCAAATTGATCAGACAAGCTGCAACGGTGTAGACCATACGGGGCCTTGAGTCTTGGATATTTTAAGTTTTTTAAAGCTAAGTGTGAGTTTTTAAAATCTCAATATTGATTCTCTCATTACTGAGAACATATCTGGATTGATTAATTTTACTTTAGGAACTTAAAATAAACTAGAAAAAATAAAGAAAAACTAAAAAAACTAAAAAATGAAATAGTGCGAATTCCCCCTGGGGGGATGGGGTGTGGGCACTTGGCTTCCCACTTGCTTCTCTTTTTTAAAATGAATAGAAGAAATAAGTACTTGTGTTCGTTTTTAGAATAATACCAACAAATTTTTTTTTACAATTAAAGGCCTTTGATAAATGGCCAGTGGAAGAAGTATGAGAAGAGGGGCTTCCGGTTTGACTCAGATCTTCATAATTTTGCCATAATGCCTCTTTATCAGACCAATATTTGCTACAAAACAGTGAACAATGTTTTAATAAATATGATGGGAAATTAGGTTAAAACATAAAAATTTGATCAAGAACATTTAAGTACTTTAAAAATAGGAAATTTTAAGAATCAAAATAGTACTTGCTTGCAATCAGATCTTGTACAATAAAACTTTAATAATTAGATATAAATAATTAAATTTTCATATATAAATCAGAAAGATGAGATATTTCAATATTTTAGTGGAATTCAAATATGCAAAATGGAAACTAGTAACCAAAATTTTAAATTTCTTAATGTGACGGATGAAGGAAAATAAAATGCCCCAAATCTTTGAAGCTTGGGCAATGGATTCCTCAAGTAGAGAGCAGAGGGATTTGAATATTCTCAAAAAAAATCATAGAGATGTGGTGGAATCAAACAAGATCCATCAATCCTCCATGCTAGATATTCCTGCATAAATTTGAACGATACTACACCAAAGCGTTATATCCGGGAGTATTTTAGTAAAAGAAAAACTAGATAGTATGCATACAAACAAGTAAAACATACAAATCTAAGATCTACTTGCATAAACAACTCAAGAAACAAATAAGAAACTACTTATTTATCCTTCAAAAAAACCAGTTAGAACAACTAAGAATGAAGCAAGAAATCGATACAATTATACTTCATACACAGCAAGAGATCACCACACACTAATGCCCAACACAAGTATTCCTCCAAAGCATTCACTTTATTCCACAATGATGAAAATTATAACGTACAAGAGCAAAGGTTAAATGCCCAAATCATTCGTAAAGAATGAGGAGGGGTTGCCTTGCTAAAATAGAAAACTGGCAAAGAGAGAGGGGATGCATCCTCCTCAAGGATGTGCTAGGGTTGAAGAGGTGGCTATGAGGTGTAGTGAGTTGGAAAAGGATGCATCTTATGGAAACATCCAATGATGGTCATGACACTTGCTAAAACTCAAACCTTTTTCCAATCCAAGAGCTTTTCCACCCAAGCTAGCATCCCCACTTTGAGAGGAAGCTCACAACTCATGAAATTCACTGAAATAGAAACATCTAGCTTGTCTCCCTCGCCTGAGTACTTGCCAAAATGATTTTCCAAGTCACCCAACTCTTTTTTTGGCCATTATCTTTTATTTTTTTAATTGCAAAATTTTTTAATATTTCATTTTTTCTTGGGTTTTTCAAGTAATTATTAATTTTGTGGTTGAATAATTACTCGAAAAGTTAGGAAAGTGGGTCTAGGGGTTAAGTGGGTGCTCTGAGTTAGAAAATGAGCACCCCCATGTCAAAAAAAACCTCTTATCCACACTTTTATGACTTTTTACACTTTTACATTTAACTTATTAAAACTAAGCCTGTAAAAACAAAAAAAATATTTTTTTTTCTGGAAAATTAAAAAAACCTATTGGGGTCTTAGGCAATGTTCATAATGACTCAAAATAATTGACCAGAATGGTAATATACATCGACACATAGGTTTTAATAACCTCCTAAGGCTTAATTAATGAATGTGATTATTCCATCTTTGGAGGCTTCGGTGAAAAACTCAAAAATTATTTATTGCTTAAAAACAATAAAACATTAACAAGGAACAAACACCCTAGAATAATGCATTAGTGAATAAGTCCTAAGAAGCCAAAACTTTTACATAAATCCATCATTCTAGCTCATTTTATTACAATTCCCCATGGGGTATGAACATGTTAAATTTTTTTTTAAAAGGGGCCTAGGAAGGCCTGCAAGGACTTATGAACTATGAATTTTGAACAAGTGATTGTTCATCTTTGGTGGCTCGTTTAGAAATCCAACTTGGTGCAACTTAGTTGGTAACATCTAGCTTCAACTGTGGGACATGTGATTGATCTGAACTTCGTGAAAATTGATCATACGAGAATCCTTGAATCTCTTGTTCCTGCACAAAACTAGATAAGTCAGTCACATGCATATATAACCAAATGAAATAATAAGTTGCAATTTATAATACAAAATGATATACACCAAAATAATTTACATGTAAACAATCTATTATACAGAAATTAAACTAGGAAATAAATGCAGAGGAAGGGTTAGAAATTCATGATACAAAGATGCCTCCTTGGGCATCAAATGTTGTCACTGAAGAATAACTTCAGAAGCTTCCTGTTCACTGGTAGATTCTTCTTTCCACCATCCATGTCACTTAAATGAAACCAATTAACATCGGCTATGTCATGAATGATATAGGGACCCATCAATAAACTGTCAAACTTTCCATGTTTGCCAGGATTTTCTCTCCGTTTGTCCCATAGAAATACTGTATCTCCCTTTTGAAAAGCTCTAGGCCTAGATGACTTGTCAAATTTGATTTTAATTTTATTCTGATTACTGACACTTTGATCAACTGCCCTTCTTTTGACTTCATCCAACTCTACCAACTCATGCATCCTGCTCTGATAATCATCTTGATCTGATCCTGACTCTTGTAGAACCCGATACACTAGTAACTTGAGATGAATTGGTAAAGTCACATTCGTTCCGTAGACTAATTCAAAAGGAGACTTTCGTGTTTCAATTTTCTTGGTTATTCTGTCTTCCCAAAGTGCAAACTTGATTTTACTATCCCAATACTTCTTATTATCACCAAGAATCTTTTTAGTGATGNCAAAAGGATACTTTCGTGTTTCAATTTTCTTGGTTATTCTGTCTTCCCAAAGTGCAAACTTGATTTTACTATCCCAATACTTCTTATTATCACCAAGAATCTTTTTAGTGATGGTCATCAAGTTTTTGTTGCTTGACTTAGCAAGACCATTTCCTTGGGGATAGTAATTCAAGGAATGGGATAAGATGATACCATACTTAAAGAAGAATGAAGACATGGCTACTGAGCTAAAAGCCTTGGAATTATCAGTGGTTATCTTAGTTGGAACCCCAAATCTAGTAATGATTTTATCTTCAAGGAAATCCATTACTACCTTTTTGGTTGTTGCTTTAGTAGGTATGGCCTCTACCCACTTGGTAAAATAATTGATTGTGGTCAAAATCCAAGTGTAACCATTACTTGAATTATCCCTAAACTTACCAATGAAATCAAGACCCCATTGCTGAAAAGGGGCTTGGAATACTACTGGATTTAAAGGTAGTGCGGAAAGTTTCTATTTTCCTGTGAATAGTTGACATTTCTGGCAATTGCTAATAGCCTTGTGCACATCAGTGAATAAGGTGGGCCAATAGTATCCTGCTCTAATAATTTTGTGGGTTGTAGTTTTGGCTGTTGTAGCTAGGGTTTCACCCCTAGCTTGTGCGAATGAGCAGCTACTAAGGAAAATGGATTCCTTAGTAGCAGTTCAATAATATGTGAAATAAAAGATGCTAAACAGTAATAAAAATTAATCTAAACATGTTCATGAAGCAAAACAGCAAAAAGTAAAGAATGATTTTTTATTGATCTGACCTCCAATGTGGAGGTTGGTGAAGCCCATTGCGCTGATCCGAGAGGTTGCTCTGAGATCCAGCTGCTCCTTCTCTTTCTCCAATGGTGGAAATGGGCCAAAAGGGGCTCTCACGGTGAAAGTAGCTCAAAGGTGAGCTAGGGTTTCAAGAGCAATTTTGGCAGAGGCAGGATACTTGTGATTGTGGATTTGAAATAAGGGGTCTCCATCACTTATTTGTAGTGGTGGAGTGCCAGTTTAGGGTTAGGGTTTCAGCTATTTAGGGTTTTTTCCTCCTTTTCCTCATTATTTTATATTTTTTCTTCCTTTTTGGAGATTTTTGCCTTTTTGGAGGAATTTTGGATATTTTTTGGAGGAAAAGAGGGTTTTATGGCCTTTTGGAGGCATTTTAAGCCTTTTGGAGGCTTTTTAGATGGTTTTATGGGTTTTTGATGGAAATATGGTAGGAAAATGGACAAATGAACCATGTAATGGGGTAGAGGAGGTAGTGAACCCTTTTTGGGTGTTAACAGATTGCCCCTTGATGTGCGAGGGAAGGAGCTCATCGTATGGCCGATGGACATCATAAGTCATATTCATTTTTCCTGGGGGGTGGAGAAGAGAAGGAACCAACTGAAGTTAGGAACAACGATCTCGAACCAACTGCAAGGAATGAAAAGTACATAACCTCAATAATGGATGAGGAATCATCTGATAATCTGGATGAGGCGGGCATACCCATGTTCGTATCAAGATACATAAAAATAACTGTGAGGCCCCAAAAGATGGACCTATAGGATACATATAAATCCACTGTGTATATCATAAGGGTCCAGAAGAGACAGAAATCTGGAACATACTACTGGGCTAACCATGTCTGAGCTGAACAACTGATGCACTGGAATGACAGCAGTGCTACTGAATGTGGTTCCAAAGGAACTAATGAGCTGTTGGATCAAAGTGACAATGGTCATACTTGCAATGGTACACTGATCTGGAACTGAACTGGGTACTCAAGGAAGCATGGAACTGGATGGCTTCCGAATACAATCGCCAATGCAGCCCGGACATCCACAGGAACATATAACTGGCCGCTCCAAAGTGACTCACCAATGTGCTAGAGTCGGGGGAAATCCGGGGTCTTCGACACATAATGGAAAGGATATACATCCTGCGTGATTCTTAATGATGCGATTAAGGTGCTAAAGTCGAGCATGTGAGAAACAACTATTCAGAGAGGCAATGATGACTCCTCCCAAAATGGTCCGTAGGCACTCACCACAGGGTCCAAGGCGCAGGGGCCTCTAGGTCTATCCTCTGGAATAGAGGGGCTATCGTCGACAGAGGGAGACCTGCAACTATCAAGGCAATGATGTTTCCTTGACAGGAGCGCGAGGTGACAAACCGAACTGTGATAGTACTGATGGCAGGAGTGATAAACTGGGGGGAAATAACTGGGCAAGTAGAGTGGGTGGACTCAAACTTCCTTTGTTCAGAGTATGATGGCGGGGATGATCGGGCAACATATGAGACTGACTGGTGGTAAAGGGATCATAGCGGTATAGGATCTGAGGGTGAATGGGCTGAGGGAGACTCAAGCTGTGGTAAAATGGTAGGAGACTGCAGAATACTCTGAACAAAGGCGACCTTAGTGGTGGTGCTGCCGAGAGGATCGATCATAGCGCCAAGAGGCGCTGGGGGACTTCTTCATGGGTTAGGGAACTAGAAGAGGTGTGGATATAAAATGGTACTGTCATGTGGATTTTACGAGCCCAGGACAGTTCATGCTCGTGGTTGCTTTCAATTTTAAGGAGTCTGAAAGAAAATAAGAAGACTCTGAAGTAGTAGAATGGGACTGTCATGTGGATTTTACGAGCCCAGGACAGTTCATGCTCGTGGTTGCTTTCAATTTTAAGGAGTCTGAAAGAAAATAAGAAGACTCTGAAGTAGTAGAATGGTACTGTCGTGTAGATTTTACGAGCCCAAGCCAGTACATGCTCGTGGTTGCTTTCAATTTTAAGGAGTCTGAAAGCAAATAAGAAGACTCTGAAATGATGGAATGGTACTGTCATGTGGATTTTACGAGCCCATGACAGTTCATGCTCGGGGTTGCTTTCAATTTTAAGGAGTCTGAAAGCAAAATAAGAAGACTCTGAATTAATGGCCAGGCAAGGAGGAAGTGTTCAATCAAGGAATATTTATGATGACTAGGACTGAGGGTGGGGGGGAACACTGGTGGGCCTCCTTGCGGGGTGAATGAATGGTGGCAAAATAATGAAAAATTTGTAGTATGACAGGAGTGGATGGCTCATGTAAAAAGTGTGAAATAATCTGATGACGGCCGATGTGGCGCGCCAATCGATGCGGCAAGGTGTAGGGACACAATGTTGAAATTGTACCAAGTGAGAGCGAGAAATGATCTCAAGCATCATCATGAGCTCGGAAAAATGAATCCGGTGATATAAAAAGTGTTAAAAACGGAGAGCGGCTGAAGTGGCGCACAAACTGAGGTGACTATTGGTATCGAAAAAATGGGCAAAAATGGTGTAGCAAAAAATAATGCAACGAGGTGACCATCGTGATGGTTTCGTCGTGCTGATTCCAATGGTGGAAACGGTTCTGAAAACGGACTCCGTCTGGGTTCAGAATGGCCAAACAAGAGAAAAGTCAACAGACTATAAATAGTAAGTGGGCCCAACATGACATGTGTCATTTGACTAGTGGACTTTGACTTGTGATCGCAGTGGACCAGAGCTAAAGTGTCATTTCTGGACGATCTGACCAGTCGATTGCGGAGTCGGGAGATACAGGTATTCCGTTAAACTCATACCTGCATTGTTGTTGGGTTTGGGGGGGGGGTAGTGGGTCCCAAGAGATGATTTGTACGATCCACGTGGGTGGACCGTGGGTTAGGGGGTCGAAACTGCGGTCGCAGACCGCGGGTTTAGACCGTGACAGCCGCGGTTGGGAACCGCGGGTTCAGGCCTGACAGCCGTGGTCGGAGGCCACGGCTGTAGGCCTGAAAACCGCGGTCGGAGGCCGCGGCTGTAGGCCTGACAGCCGTGGTCGGAGACTGTGGCTGTCAGGCCTGACAGCCGCGGTTAGGGGCCGAGCTGTTCCGGTTTTTTTTTTTTTTTTTGGATGAGAGGGAAGGTTTATTAGTTTGAGATGAGTCTAATGGGACTTCGTTGTGTGATTGACAGGATGCCGCAGGTGCTATGGAGGGAACGGGAGATACCGGATGATATTATGACCATCGTTCGAGAGGACCGTCGGGTGCGGTCGATGCTAGGGCTTTTCGGACTACTGAAGTTTGCTGAGGTACCTATGATGTGGTCAGCAGGATTGCTGCTGAACCAGTTGGTTGGTTTCTAGGAGCCAAACATACTGGCGTTTCGAGTGCAGGGAGAGAGGGTGGACCTCACCCTGACTGATGTTTATTTTTTGACGGGGTTGCCTTGCCTGGGGAGGGTAGCAGATACACAGCCGCGGGTGTCTGCAGACCTTGATATGGAGGACATGTTGGAGCGGTTCTATCGGCCGGAGGCTCAGGTGCATCGGAATGCACTCTTGGTGAGAGACTTGCAGGAGCCAGCGGTGCGGGCCATGGCAGCATGTGTGGTGCGGGTCCTGGGATCCTAGTCACCTGAGAAGGTGTCTGGGGGCCAAATGCAGCTTGTGGAGCGTGTACTGGCCGGGACTTATTTTGCGTGGGGCCAGATGTTCCTGACCTGCGTGCAGCGACAGCTGACCACAGTGAAGGAATCTGGTAAGGGGTTCTGCTATGGTTCATTTTTATGTGCATTCTTTATGGAGAGGGTCCCCACACTGCGGCCGTGGGTGCCTGTCAGAGTGGGAGGCTTGAGGGAGCCTCGGATGGTGCGGTGGGGAGAGATGATGCACCGCCATGGTGGCGGGGATGTTGGGCGGTACTTTACGTAGGATCTGTACCTGCAGTGGCTCCAGCTACCACTGACGCTAGAGGATTATCCATATAGGGATATGGACTTCACTGGAGATCCAGATGAGCCACGGCCACCAGGACAGGCATGGGGGCCAGATGGTATGTATGATTTGATTGTATTGTCCAGTTTTATGTATATGATATATTGTTGATGTATTGGAACTGACAAATAGGTGATTTGCAGATGTGGGTCCGAGGCCACCGCCAGGGCATGTGGCACGCAGAGGGATTGTGGCTGTTATAGCTTTTCCTGGGCGGGGGGAGGTGCATCGTCGAGATGCAGAGGGGACACTGGAGTCTGTACAGGCACTACTCGACCGTCTGCTGGTGGGAGTGACTGACTAGGGGTGGCGGGACCTCGATCCTGCCGTGATTCAGGAGTGCTTGAGGGCACCTCGAGATTTCAGATCGATTGCGATCCGGGTGGCCATATTAGCAGACAGGGCGTGGGCACAGGAGCCCAGACGGGATGAGGACTCGCCGGAGGAGGAGCGAGGAGAGGAGTCAGAGGCAGCGGACACTGACAGTGATGCAGGGTACGACTCTCATTAGGGAGAGTAGGGGACTCCCCCCGATTTTTTGTAGCTACAGCCTATACCTTATGAGGCTTTTAGGGATGTATATACATTTTTTGTAGAGCTGAGTACAGGGGAACTCAGGACATGTATAGCACTGTAACATGTATTTTTTGATATGTATATATTTATGCACATGGATGCACCTTTGTGTGATGTTGTTTCATTTGTACGCACGTGTATTCGCTTGATGATGTGTTGTATGTTTGTATTGCACGTGGATGCAAGTAGTCTAGGATGTTGGGCATGTGGATGCCCCTTGTGTGTTTTATGTGATGTGACATGATTTAGTTATGATTAGGCACGTGGATGCCCCTATGGATGCAAATGTTTATGCAATGCAGTCTTTTTGGTTTTTTATATAGTTGGATGAGATGCTATGATGTATGGTGATGCATGATGGAGGTGTTACATGGTGTGATTGATATGCCAGTCTAGGATGTTATTGGCCATTTGATCTGCGACACTATTTTGAGCTCTTGGGACATGTGTGAATGTGATGGATTCAAACTGTCGGCTAAGTTGTTTTGTACGCAGGAATTTTCTAAATAGGCAAGGATCGCGCACCTGGTAACAGTTGTTGATCTGGGAGACAAGTAGCTGGGAGTCCAAGAACACATGAAGGTGATGTATGCCCATCTGGAGGGCAGCGGTCAGGAGACCGGTCACAGCATCATACTCCGCCTGGTTATTGGTAGCAGCGCCTATACATGTTCCGTCAAGGTGAATCAGTTTGTTGGAAGGGGAATACAAGACCCACGCTGCAGAAGCCAGGTTGGGAGACCAGCGGCTTGCGCCATCAGCGAAGCCAATGTAACGAGGTGGAAAATGGTCCATCTGTGGGCATGCAAAAAAAAAAACGATGAATGTGAGATTATGGTAAAAAAGGTAAAAAACAAAAAGGGAGCAAACTGTACAATGCGGACCAATGAGGTCGCGGTTTCAGTTATGGGTAAAAATGTTTAAGATACAACCCATTACGGGGGTTGCGGAAAGGGTGGCCTTCAGAGTCAGCTAAAATGTATGCCCCCTTTCCGAGGCAAGTCTGCACAATGTAAGGGCCTTCCCACATGGACTCAAACTTTCCTTTACCGGTTTTGTCGTGGGCTTGGTCATAGGTGAGGACGAGGTCCCCTTCGCGAAAAGTTCGAGGGTGAACATGTTTGTCATAACTGGCTTTGGAGTGGTTTTGTACTGGTCTTCCTTGCGGATTTGGATCTGATTGTATCCGGAAAAACCGTCCATGAACGAGAGGACTTCATGCCCCGCACACGCATCAATGAGCTGGTCAATAAATGGTGTAGGGAAATTGTCTTTGGGATAGGCGCGGTTTAATTCTCGGAAGTCAGTGCATACTCTAATGGTGCCTTGTTTCTTGTTGACAAGAACAGGGTTTGAAACCCAAGTGGTATAGGCAATAGGATAAATGAATCCTGCCGTGCGAAGCTTCTCAATATCTGCTTTGAAAGCTGGGAGTTTTGAGGGATGAATGGGACGCTGTTTCTGACGAACGGGGGGTACATCAGGCCATGTGTCAATGTGGTGCTCTATAATGGCAGG
>LPNX010648520.1:126717-155089 GCA_001517045.1 Pseudotsuga menziesii
CTAGGAAAAGACATCACAAAATTCTTTGAAGAGTCTTTTGTATTCTTCAATATCCTGCTCAGTGCAAGATGCTCCTAAAGCGATGAGTTCAGGGGTGCCTTCGGGGGCAGTGATATCAATTTAGATGACAGGTGAGATGTTGGCCATGTTACCCTCTTCGAAGGCGTCAGGAGCAAGAATAGGGTCCTTGAACCAGTCGACCTTGGGGGGAAGGAAGTCTTTGGATTCAACTGCAAATTGGGTAGCAGTGTTAGAGGAAGATTCATCTGGGAGGAAGTAGGAACGATGGTGCATGTCATCCCAAGGATAATCTGGGGCAGTGAGAGCCTCAAGAATCTCCTCATCTATACGGAATTTTTGTGTCGTCAAATCGATTGATGAAGGAGTAGTGGTGGAAGAGATCATATAAATGGTATTAACCTCTTCGGAAGAGGAAGAGTCCGGGGGGTGGATCTCCACAATGGTGGGTGGTGACATCTCAAGATCCAGATTGTTCATTTTAAAGAGAGCTGCTCTGTACTTGGGGAGATCGGGACAGTGATGTGAGTAATGCCCGTAGACACCGCATAAGGCACATGAGTGGTTAGTGCACAGGGATTTGTCGCGAGGAATAGGGGTTGGATCTAGATGGACAACCGGGATAGTGGGGTCGTCGTCAAGCAGTTGCATGTATTCCTGTAATTCCGGTAACTGAGGACATAGGTGAGTCGCATGGCCCAACTCATCGCACAGCGCGCATTTGGGAGGAGCACGAAACACAGGGGGATTTTTGACTATCTTAGGAGGTGGGACAACAGTGTAAGGTTGGGGGCCTCTGCCCCCAGTGGGTTTGGTAATAGGAGGGAGGGGTTTCACGGAGGATGACGGGGTAGCGACACCGGGAGGTGGTTGACTAGTAGTGACAATGGGTTGCACCGGTTGCAGGATGACATCAGGTGTCAGTGGATGAATGGGAGGCGAAAGATACCAAACGGGTAATCCTAAGGTTAACCCAGGAAGGCTGAGGGTGGCCATGACCGGGGCGCTAACTACTCCTGAGGGAGGGAAGAGGAAAGGAATGGTATGGATGGGTGTAGCACCAATGTGACTAGGTACCAAAGGGGGTTGAGGCAACAAAGGTGGTTGAGTAGTAGGAGTTTACATGTTATGGGATAGGGTACATAGGTCGGACACTTCAGTGGCAGGTGACGGGGGTGGAATAGATGGGAAGGTTGAGGTCATTGGTGCGTCAGGGTAAACGCCTGTCCCCAAAGAAGCAACGAATGAGGTGGTGGCACCCGAAACAGGTTGTTCAACCATGGGGAGAACATTTTCGGGTGCCGCCGGGGCATTGGGATCATGGTAAGTGAGTTGGTCAACCTTGACCACACGTCCCTTATGGGGGAACATCATGGTATGAAAAACAGTAGAAGCAACTGCTCGCATGGCATACATGTAGCTGCGGCCAAGTAAAAGGTTATAATCAATCTGTGCATTGATAACCTCGATGTTTATGAGGACGGTTTTGCCAGCCAGCTGGAGGGGGGCGTTAGTTAATAGGCCTTGTGGTTGAGCTGAACAGCCGTCGTAGGCTCGCAACGCAGTAGAGGACGGCTGGAGAGGGTGGGATCCCATTTTTTTCCAGATGGAGGTGGGCATGACACATGTAGAGGCACCTTCATCAATAATGCATTGATGGATGACAAAATTCCGAATGGAAACAGAAACTTGGAATGCCAAAGTGGAAGGCAGGAAGGGTTCGGATTGGTCCAAATCAAATGCCACTAACTGCGAATCATTTGGATCGATAGCCCCAATGGCTGAGAGTAAATTATTGCTCTGCGAAGGGCATTTTTTTAAGACTTCTAACGTAGACATGGCTGCGGGGGATTGGGCTAAGTCATCAACAATGTTGTAGTTTGACACAGCCCGCGCATTGGGGTTATTGTTGATACGGTGAAGTGGGAAACGGGGCGCTCTGGGAACGCCATCTAGTGGAGGTGGAGGTATATGTAATGCCTGATCAGTGGGATGAGCGTTAGTAGGTGTATCGGTGGGAGGGGCTTCAGGAGTGGAGCCATATTGGTTCCACCGGGTCTGGAGGTTGACCTTATCGGAGGACATCATCAACAAGTGGTGGGTACCTGAGTCAAGCGTGGGTTGATCAGGAGCAGCGTAAGTGATTTGTTGTTGGGTTGGCACGTTGGCTTGAGGGGGAGCCAACGGTTGGGTGTTCACTACGCCTTGGGTTGGTAAGGGGTTTTTCAGCACCAAAGGTGGCTGTTGAGGTTGTGGCGGGTTGGGTGGTGTACATCCACAGCCAAAAGTTGCCGAACTCGCTCCATATGTGGAGAAAAATGTGTGTAGTGGCCATAGACCTCGCAAACAGAACAAGGATAGTTTGTGCGCAAATTGGGGTTTTTAGCCTACTTGGGCGGGCAATCAGGGTTTTGGTTAGCAGGGGCCGCATTATTACTAGCGGGGGGATTAGGGTGTTGACCAGCTTGCTCAGTCGGTTGGTTGTTCCCACGATTTCGGCCTCTACCGCGGTTTTGTTGGCCCTGGTTGCGTTGGTTGTTCTGGTTTTGCTGCAGGTTTTGTTGAGCATAAACTTGCCCTTGGACAGCAGGTGGATTCTGAGGTTGCGTGTGGGCTGGAGCAGGCTGCGGTGGATGATATGGAGGTGGAGGCTGCGCAGGTGCAGCAACCTGGGTGGGTTGCTGATAGTGCTGTGGAGCGGGTTGTGGGTGTGCCGCAGGGGTTGGTGCAGCCTGCTGGTGAAAGTAGGGCTGAGGTGCGACAGGGGGGGCATGAGCAGGAGTCGCATGACCGAAACACTATGGTGGACATGAGGGTCCATGGGTATGGTGGTGATGTGTCATGGGAGCATACAGGTTGTTTGCTCCAGACTGTGAGGTAGCCCGCGAAGGGTCAGGGCCAGGGGTAGGACGGGCTATGGAAAATGGTTGAGGCTGCGAAGAGACACGGCCAATGATGCCGTCGGCAGCGTGGGATGCCCCCGGCGCATCGTGCTGGGAGGAATTGTCGCGAGGGGCGTCAGGTATAATGGTATAGAGATAACTTGACTGGGCGTAAATGAGATCGAACTGTTGGGCTTTAAGGATAGCCTCTTCTTCGGACTGGGGTCTTTCGGATGCCACATCCTTAGCAATGATGGGAAGGAGGGATTTGAGGAACCAATCTAGGAAGATCCCATCGTCTAACTTGATCTTGCATAAACTACGGCGTCGACGCCATTCATGAATGTGGTCCGTGATGTGGGTAGCCGTGTTTTGTCTGCATGATAGTAGGATCTCAACGCCTGTGTCATAGCAGACATGTAACTGGAAGAACTGCAGGAAGTTCGAGGCAAGGGAAGTAAAGGTGGTATGGGTTCCATGGGGTTGTTTGATATACCACTTGGCAGCAAAGCCAGTGAAAGTGCGCTGTAATAAATGGAGGTGAATAGAGTCGTCTACTATGGAGTTGGAGGAACACCATAGATGGAAGGACATGATATGGTTCTGTGGGTCCTCACCTGCCTTGCCCTCGAACTTAGGGATGTCAGAGGGGAGCTTGGTGGGCATGTGAGGCCATGCAGGGTCGTGTCGGATGGGGTCGTTGGTTAATCTGGCTAGGTCAGGTAGGTTGAGTCTAGCCATGAATGGCAAACTGGACAAAGGATGTGACACAGTAGTGGGTTGGACCAAGTTGGGGCCGATGCCCCCAAGTGGAGGGGTCATGTGAGGGAGGTTGCCCCCAAGTAGGGGAACTAAGGTGGTATAGGATGGTCCTGCACCACCATGGGTAGTATGGGTCACTAATGGAGTGGGGATAGGTATTCCCACTATGGGAATCGATGCTGTGAGGGGAATAGTAGAGGGGGCCCCCGTGGAAGGCATACCCAAAGTAGGTGTGGTAACTGGTGTCGTGGTGGATGTGCCACCAACGGTCCCTACCAAGATGGGAGTGGGAGTCACGCCAGCCATGGGGCTAGTAGGGGCAGTGTAAAGGGGGTTCTCGGAGTCTGGCTCAGAATCAGAGGTGAAATAAGGGGCGTCAGTATCTGGTGACAGAGTTCTATGCCACTAACGAGTGGATTCAAGTGACAAGGCTCGAGATCTATGATGAGTGGTATCAAGGGATGATGACCTGTGTCGATGACGGGTGGTTTCAAGTGAACCGTGTTATGGGGGCTCGCCTCTGAGGTGTCGAGAATGTCTCGGGGACTCAATGGTGACAAATGGAGTCAAATCTCTGTGGGTTGAGGTAACTACAAATCAGCTCAAAAACCCTAATGCAACCGAGTGTGCAGAAGGAGAGATCAAAAAATAGGGCGCTCAGGCCAACAACCAACTCAAAACACCCACTGTAACTGCGTGCTACAATAGGTGGAGTGTCAACAGAAATGGTCAGAATACCAAAAAACAGCAGGTTTCCTACAAATAAAAAACGGTGGACTCACTAGACCAAAAGGAGGTAAGGGAGCATGCAAACACCTAACTAGAAGTATTATGACTCAACTAGACATATCCTCTGCCAGGTGATGAAATCCAAGTCATACAATATGAATAGGAAAGCCAAGTGGCTAAGGTATCCCCCTGCCGGGAGGGACACCGGGTAGTCAAATCCTAGAAGAATGGCAACTAAGATACCCCGTTCATGACACGTCCAGAAAGGTAAATCTGCTGGTTGGTCCTTTAACCGCAATACCCCTATACAGGGATATCCCGAGAACTGCGAAAGGTATCCCTTCAGTTACTGAATGGAGTTCGGTATTCCACTCAGACCTCCGGAACCAATCTCACGACTTCAACCCTCCTAAGGGAGAGGCCCTCTGATAAACCGGTTGTGATCGTGTCAAAAAATACTAGGGGATTTTGGTTCCCTACTGGACAACAGCTATGTCTCAAGTGTAAATAACCGAGGGGTGTTATTGGAAGCCTATCCCCTCGATCCTACCTAACTACAAAAATTCTTTTGTGTTCCCCAAATGGGGTTAGAATGTTGGTTGAGTTAAGTAGTTTTTAAGTCTCACTTGAATTAGGTGACAGATTGTGTGCTTGTGAGGTTATGAACCCAGAAGAGAAGTGCTAGGGCAGCTTCCTAAATATCAATAATACTGAATGAAAAAATTTTACCATGCAAAATTATCTGAATAAACAATGCTGAATTTTTTTTAAAAACAATGCTGTAAAAAGGTAGCAGAAATAATGGTGCACAAAAGGATGTAGGACTGTAGGTAGGATAGATGGCTGTGCAGGTGCAGAAAAAATGGCAGCAAAGGGGCTAAGTGAAAAATTCAGATCGCGGGTTTGGGGCGAAATCACGCGGTCGGACCGCGGGTTTGAAGGAAACAGGTGCGAACAGATCGCGGGTTTCTGAAGAACACAGGCAGGCGGACCGCGGGTTTGAAGGAAACAGGCGCGCTCAGGTCGCGGGTTTCTGGAGAACTCACGTGGGCGGACCACAGGTTTGAAGGAAACAAGCGCGCTCGGGACGCGGGTAAAACGGCTAAAAGGCGCGGTCGGAGCGCAGCAAACAGGGAAAAGGACGCGGTCAAGTCACAGCTAAGAGCTGGAAAGGCGTGGTTGGGTCGTAGCTAAGGGCTGGAAAGGCGCGGTCGGGTTGCAGCTAAGGGTTGGAAAGGCGCGGTCGGAACGTGACTGTGAAAGAAAAAACAGCGGTTTACGGTGGCCGAAAACGACAGCCGAAAGGACAAAACTGGAAATAAAATAAAATAAAAACCCATCAGAGTCGCCAAAACTGTAGCTAGGGTTTCACCCCTAGCTTGTGCGAATGAGCACCTACTAAGGAAAATGGATTCCTTAGTAGCAGTTCAATAATATGTGAAATAAAAGATGCTAAACAGTAATAAAAATTAATCTAAACATGTTCATGAAGCAAAACAGCAAAAAGTAAAGAATGATTTTTTATTGATCTGACCTCCAATGTGGAGGTTGGTGAAGCCCGTTGTGTTGATCCGAGAGGTTTCTCCGAGCTCCAGCTACTCCTTCTCTTTCTCCAATGGTGGAAATGGGCCAAAAGGGGCTCTCACGGTGAAGGTAGCTCAAAGGTGAGCTAGGGTTTCAAGAGCAATTTTGGCAGAGGTAGGATACTTGTGATTGTGGATTTGAAATAAGGGGTCTCCATCACTTATTTGTAGTGGTGGAGTGTCGGTTTAGGGTTAGGGTTTCAGCTGTTTAGGGTTTTTCCTCCTTTTCCTCATTATTTTATATTTTTTCTTCCTTTTTGGAGATTTTTTCCTTTTTGGAGGAATTTTGGATATTTTTTGGAGGAAAAGAGGGTTTTATGGCCTTTTGGAGGCTTTTTAGATGGTTTTATGGGTTTTTGATGGAAATATGGTAGGAAAATGGACAAATGAGCCATGTAATGGGGTAGATGAGGTAGTGAACCCTTTTTGGGTGTTAACAGCTGCAAAGTGACCACCACAAAATCCTGAGTGAAATTCTTCTAAGAGTTTCTTAGACTCTTCTTCATCTACACACCTAAGTATGAGACCATCTGGGTTTTTCCAACCCAAACCATCTTGAGAAATACAATACTTAGTGGTTTGTAACCTTAATTACCTTATCTTGTGGTCAAGTAGATTTTCAGGACAAGTTAGGTTGAGGAGATAGAAAATTATATCTGAATACCACTGTTGATGTTGAAGACGTTGAAGTTCTATTGAACTGGATGAGGTTGATGAACTATTTTGACAAATAATACCTAAGGCCTGCTCATTTCCCTCAGTCATCATATTAGTAAGACCTTGACCCTTGATTAACTTGGTGGGTTTAATATCTAATTCATATTATTGGATCTTTGATACCCACTTTCCCCTTATACCAAGTCAATCTTGTTGAGATAGGATGTCTTTTACTGCTGAATGGGGAACATAAACAACTACTTTAGAGTACCCAACATAAGTTCTAAAATGTTTCAGGGACTTGACAAAGGTATAGGCCCATTTTTCCATTATAGTGTACTTTAGCTCTGAATTCTGTAAGCACCTACTCATAAAGGCAATTGGTTGTTCCCAACCCTCTTTGTTCTTCTGCAACAAGACTCTGGAAATAGTATCTTCTGAGGAAAAGGAAAAAATATGGAACTCTTTGGAATAATCTGGGCTAGTCAAGACTGGGGACCTTGCTATGCAATCTTTGATGCTTCTAAAGGATTCTTTTCCTTCACTATGCCACTCAAACTTAACATCGTTTTTAAGTAGTTTTGGCATAGGTTTCATTAAATCAGCTAAGTTTGGGATGAATCTTCTTATGAAATTGATTTGGCCATTAAAGGACTGTAAGGATTTATTATTTTGAGGCAAGGGGACCTTCTTTAGATCCTCTACTCTTTCAAGGTCTATTTTCACACCATATTTAAAAATAATATGCCCACGAAACATACCTTCATCTATACCCAAAACTGACTTGGCAAGGTTTAAAGAAATGCCAAAATTTCTACATCTTTTAAACACTTTCCTAAGATGACCTATATGATCAGATATTTCCTTGGAGAAAACAGTAAGGTCATCTTGATAGATTTCAATTATATTTCCAATTAACTCATTGAAAGCATAATCCATAGCTCTTTCGAAAGTTGCACCTGCATTCAAAATACCAAAGGGCATCCTTAGATATTCAAACGTTCCCCAAGGTGAAGTGAAAGTGGCCTTATGTCGATCTTCTTTCTTAACGAGGACTTGGTTATACCCAGAGAACCCCTCAAGCATAGACATCATGCTTGAACCTATCACCCTTTGCAACAGGGTCTCCATATCTGACAAAGGATAGTTATCTTTTATGCATGAGATATTCAAATTTTGGAAATAAATGCATATCCTCAACTATACATTCTTTTTCCTAACAACAACCAAGTTTGAGCATCACGATGAATGTCTTGTTGGAGCAATGATGCATGCTGCCAACATTTTTTATAACTCTTGTTGGACCATGTGGGCTAACTTGGGGTTTATTCTTCTAAGCTTCTATCGAAACGGTTTGGAATCTGGTTTTAATGGGATTGTATGATGAAACACATCATCTCGATAAGATTTAAGTTCATCATATGTAAAAGCAAACACATCTCTAAAATCCTTTACCAACTCAATCAAATCATTTCTCTCTTTCACAGAAGTCCCTTTCCCAATTTTTATTTTTCTTGGCTCTTCTTCAATGCCAATGTTTATTTTTATGCAATCCTCTAGTTTTATGTTTTCTTTATTCTTACACCTATCCTACCTATCAAAGGCTCTATTCAATTCTACCACCTTCTGAGGAACAGGATTGTTAGGCTCCTCATCTTCCTCCTTGTAGGATTCTTCCTTCTGAAAACTGACTTGAAAGTCTAAAAACTATTTCATGTTATTGATGAGGTTTATAATCTGCTTGTCATCTTTACACACTTGCCAATGGTTTAAGTTATTTGGGATAAAGGGCCTAAAATTTATTTTAAATTTCCCATTTCCCTCTATCAACTCTTTAGTGAACTCTAAGGTAGAAGCTGCTACTGCTAATTTGTTTGCCTCACTGTTTTCTAAGCGAAGCACTGCCATAAGGTCTAAAGAATCAAAACATTCCATGGTGTCCCATACAACATTCCTATACTTTGTTAGTCTTCCACACTTGTAGGAAAACGCATTCTTGACTTGGGAAAAAATCAAGTCCGAATCACCTTTAATACTTAACACCTTAATGCCCATGTCCTTTGCAACTTCAAGCCATAGAAGAAGTACTTCATACTTGTCTACATTATTAGATGCATCAAATTCAAGTCTATAAGCAAAGTTAAACTTCTGGTTTGATGGTGAAGTTAAGACAATCCCCACCCCTTTTCCTGACTTGGAAAAAGCCCCATCAAAACTCATCCTCCATAGTTCATCTACTTCTTCATTCTTTGCTTTCTCTATTATGGGTATAAGGTAGTTAGCATAGATGGCATGGTTTCCTAGACTATCCATCTCGTAGATTTACTCATTATTAGGCTCATCAGGATCTTCAACATGATATTTCCTTTCCTTTTCCCTATATAGTTTAACATGTGCATCCTCAGAAGCTGGAATCATGGAATAGGTCCAATCCATTTGGATGGATCCTCCAAGGGAGGTAGCCCACTTCCTAGAAAACAAAATTCCCCATATATCAGGTACATCTATGACTACAATGTCCATGGTCACACCAATGTCTGGGTAGGAAGCTAACTTGACTAGAAAATTCAAAATTATACCCACAACATCAATTTCCCTCGAGTCCATGGCACACACATTCTGGTATGGTCTTGTTATCTTGAAACCCATTTTCTCCATAACTTTCTTGGTCATGATGTTAGAGGATGCACCCAAATCAAGCATACAATTGTGTAGCAACTTATCGTTTGCAATCAATCATATGTAGAAGGGAGGATGATCTTCTTTGTTGGGATCTCTACTATGCAAAACAATAGGAGTGTCTTCATTAAAATTGTTTTGTTTCCTAGTAAGACTCTCAACCTGTTTGTTCAAAGTTGTCTCTTTGTTATTGTTGGCTACCTTCTCCTTAGTATTTTTAGTAATCACTTCTTTAGGTTTCTCAACATTCATTTCCTTAGGTTCCTCTAAGGTTTTCATGAAAATATCCCTTTGACTACGAATTTTCAGGATCTCAATTACTGGGACATGGATTTTAGCACTAGACAACCAATTACCCAAATCAATATTCATATCTACATGGGGAGATTTTTTTACCCTTGGCTTGTGTTGATCTAACTTGGTTGGGATGGAACTCCTTCTTCTTTGATAGACCATGTCTTTGTACTTTTCCATGATCTACTCAAGAGTAGGATTCTCCCCAAAAATGTTTGTATCATTATCCTTTTCTTGACTATATTCCCTTGCTTGTTTCCACTTTTCTTTGGAGATGGGATGGACAGTCCTGGTATTATTTATGTATTTAGGATATCTAGGATAACCCACAAAATTGCTTGTCTCTATTTGTTCTTGTTCCATGATGTAGCAAAAATTTGGACAAGTAGATTCTTCATGGAATTCTTCACAAGGTCTGCAATAGGGAGGAATCTCATCAACCATGTTATTTGTTTCAAGCTGGTTAGGAGGTATCTGCTCTTGGGGAGGATACTTCTTCAACTTCTGGTTTCACCTTGGTTGAAAATCTCTTTGATTTTGAGCAATGTGAGTTTTCTCCATAGTCATTAACCTACTTTGGAATGCATTCAGTTGGGAAGTGTGGTTAAACATCATCTATTTCATTAATTCTGTTATTTCCTTGATGGATTCCTTAGTCTGATATTTACCTTTAAGCTCAACTACTTTTCCTTTGGAATCGTGTGATTTTGAAATGGAAACACATAATATATAGAAAACCTAGGTAGATTGGATTTTCCTTATGCTTGCATGTTTCTGTCTATTTTTTTAGTAGTTTGCATAGCACCCTGAAGGGTTTTTGGTTCCTTATCTCTAAGTTGGTATCTCATTTCCCCTTCAAAGGTTTCTATGTAGTAGATGAGAATCGAGGCATCAAGAGTTTTAATAGATCTCTATGCAGTCTTGAAACTAAATCATTGAACTCCTCGTTTGTGTCATTTTCCTTCTTCTTTGTCTTAGTCAAGGTATCTAATAGGTGTCGTTTTTCTTTCTTATCACCCCATCTTGAATTGAAGGCTCTCTTAAACTCTGGGAAGGTCTTGAAGCTATTATTGTCCAGATTAGAGAACCATTCAAAAGAATCAGCTTCTAGAGCTGGGGAAAAGAGCCTCATCTTTACATCTTCAAAATTCAGATTATGGTACCACTTGGCATAACACTGCACAAAAAATAATAGATGAGAATTAGCAAAGATGGCATCATTACCATGGAAAGAGGGAACCTTCTCAATGGATTTATCCGGGATTTGATGAGGATAACCAACAATGGCGATAAAGTACAAGGGTTTAAAAAGATCGCCCATGCTGGTAGGTGAATTACTCAATTGAGGATCAACAAATAGAAGGTGAATGTCAAGGATTGACTCAGACCTAAGATTTTCAAGGATCCTATGAGAAGCTAGATTTCTTTTCCTCCTATGATATAGCTGTTCAGGATTAGGGATGAATTGAAGCAAGCTTTCAAAGTTTCTTCTTGTTGAATGCCTTGGTAAAGTTAAAGATAGTGGAGTCTCCAGATGATCTGAGTAAAATTATTCAAATTTTAACATTCATCAAACAAAGCATAAAAACAAAAGGGAAAACTCAAAGTTGTATTTCGGGAATAAAAAGACTTATCCCCGGCAATGGCGCCAAAATGTTGCTGCCTCATTCGCACCTCGGGTGACGTGGCAGAAATATCAAGAGTCAATTGTTGTCACTTGATCTTGACTCCTCCGTCTAGGCTCTCTCCTAGCGAAGCCAAGGGGGGTGGTCCCTAATAAAATAAACTATGGTGTTTAATCTATGAAATAAAACACTTAGTTTAGGAGATGAGATGAAATAAAATATCACAACTAAGATGAACTGCAAATGATATAAATAACTAGCACATCAAATAACATTCCACTCAACACATAAATTAACTTAAGCATAAAAATAAATAAGATTGCTAAAATAGACCAGTACTAATGGAGTGCTTGTGTAAGGGTTGCTAGTGAAGTATCATGAAGTATTGCAGTTGTCTCAGTTGGTCAATTTTAAGATTATTAAGTGAGTAATTAATGGCATGGGTTAATTATGGGTTTGGCCCAACAATTCAAGTTGCTTCGAACTGAGTGCTAAAGTAGTAATACCAAGTGTCCAACGGGGCGAGGATGGACCTGCTTGGAGTATCCCCCTGAATCTGTAGTAGTTACCCTTTGCAACCTCCTGAGTTCTCGAGAAAATAACTTGTGTGCATTTTCCTATTAAATATAGTAACTCGTATCCCTTTCTAATATAGCCAGCTGATCAGACAAGTTGCAACGATGTAGAGCATACGAGGCCTTGAGTCTTGGATATTTTAAGTTTTTTAAATCTAAGTGTGAGTATTTTAAATCTTGATGTCAATACTCTCGTTACCGAGAACACAACTAGATTGATTAATTTTTCTTTAGGAACTTAAAATAAACTGGAAAAAATAAAGAAAAACTAAAAAAAAAATGAAACAGTGTGAATCCCCCCTGGTGGGATGGGGTGTGGGCACTTGGATGCCCACTTGCTTCTCTTTTTTACAATGAATAGAAGAAATAATTACTTGTGTTCCTTTGTAGAATAGGAACAACATGAATTTTTTTACAATTAAAGGCCTTTGATAAATGGCCAATGGAAGAAGTATGAGAAGAGAGGCTTCCGGTTTGACTCAGATCTTCATAATTTCGCTAGAATGCCTCTTTATCAGACCAAACTTTTCTACAAAACAATGAACAAATTTTCATTAAAGATGATGGGAAATCAGGTTAAAACATAAAAATTTGATCAAGAATATTTAAGTACTTTAAAAATAGAAAATTTTAAGAATCAAAATAGTACTTGCTTGCAATCAGATCTTGTACAATAAAAATTTAATAATCAGATATGAATATTTAAATTTGCAAATATAAATCAGAAATCTAAGATATTTCAATATTTTCGTGGGATTCGGATATGCAAAATAAAAACCAGTAACCAAAATTTTAAATTTCTTAATGTGACAGATGAAGGAAAATAAAGATGCCCCAAAGCTTTGAAGCTTGGGCAATGGAGTCCTCAAGTAGAGAATGGAGGGATTTGAATATTCTCAAAAAAAATTGTAGAGATTTGGTGGAATCAAACAAGATCCATCAATCCTCCACTCTAGATATTCTTGCATAAATGTGAACAATACTACACCAAAGCGTTATATCTGGGAGTATTTTAGCAAAGAAAAACTAGAGAGTATGCATACAAACAAGTAAAACATACAAATCTAAGATCTACTTGCATAAACAACTCAAGAAACAAATAAGAAACTACTTATTTATCCTTCAGAAAAATCGGTTAGAACAACTAAGAATGAAGCAAGAAATCGATACAGTTATACCTCATACACAACAAGAGATCACCACAAACTAAATCCCCACACAATTATGCCTCCAAATCCTTCACTTTATTCCACAATGATGAAAATAATAACATATAAGAGCAAAGTTTCAATGCCCAAATCATTCGTACAAAATGAGGAGAGTTTGACTTGCTAAAATAGAAAATTGGCAAAGAGAGAGGGGATGCATCCTCCTCAAGGATGTGCTAGGGTTGAAAAGGTGGCTATGAGGTGTAGTGAGGTGGAAAAGGATGCATCTTATGGCAACATCCAATGATGGCCGTCCCACTTGCTAAAACTCAAACCTTTTTCCAATCCATGAGCTTTTCCACCCAAGCTAGCATCCCCACTTGGAGAGGAAGCTCACAACTCATGAAATTCACTGAAACAGCAACATCTAGCTTGTCTCCCTTTCCCGGGTACTTGCCAAAATGATTTTCCAAGTCACCCAACTCTTTTTTGGCAATTATCTTTTATTTTTTTAATTTCCTAATTTTTTAATATTTCATTTTATCTTGGGTTTTTGGGTTTTTCAAGTAATTATAAATTTTGGGGTTGAATATTTACTCAAAAAGTTAGGAAAGTGGTTCTAGGGGTTAAGTGGGTTCTTTGAGTTAGAAAATGTAACGTCCCCGACCCTCCGATCGGTGAAGAGGACGCTACCATGCCATTAAGATTACGGGAAACTAGCCCCATGAACATGTGCATACATAAAACTGAAATAAAATGCTTGGAAGTAAAAACATGCAGAGATGCATAATTGTTTAACATACAGTGGAATCAATCCATACATTCAAGCATTCGACATGTTCATCATAATCCATTAAACAGTAAATATAATTACAGAGATGAAATAGACAAGAATACTTATCTTGTGAAGAATTCATCCTGCAGCCAGCTACATTGCTGCAACATTCTACCCAACCATATGCCAGTGTGCTCCTTAGTCTCTCAGCAACACTGCCACCCCCAAGCTGGGCATGATTCCCCAAGGAATAAGGAACAAGCAGGCTTACACATAGCTAAGGATACATAAATCATCCAAGCCAACAAAGTTGGGTTGATCAGGCCATCAAGGAGCTGGGAAAGGCTGAATGCTAAGCTAGTGAGCTCATTGAAGAGCTAAGGACACCTACACCAGAACTAGCCTGACTTCTAGGACACGCACACACACCCAACACAAGGAAATCAGTCCCTTCTCTGTTGCACAGTCCCTCTGACCCTGACATTCCTTCCAGTGCTCTTCAGGGGTTGTGGAGAAGAAATCCATCCCTCTAGATCTATTTGTGTGGTTCCCAAACACACCAGGTTTATCAAGCGACCCAAGCCTTCATTCCCACTCCAACACAGTCCGAAGACCAACCACTACATACACACAGCAAGACAAGCAATTCATAGCTCTGACTGGGGAATTTGATTCTTGAGTCATTCTTGGCCCTATTGTAGCCAAAACGACTCAATAGAATCCACAGCAGTCCAAAAATGTAAATGAACCCACATCAAACCACAAAATCATAGGGAAAAACAACAGTCCCGATCTCAACATTGAGGCAATAGGAAATACACAGCCCAAGTTGGAAAGGAAATCCAACTCTCAGCCTGGACAGGGGGAAAACATATACACATAACCACAAGTCGGTAAGGAAAATGCATAGACAGCAGAAATCGTGCCTCTGAGGCCTCTCTTCCAATTCACAGTGTGAGGAAAACAACAAAGAATCCCAACCTATGCGTGAGGAGAAGAGAGAACGACTATCTTCCTGCGTGAGGATGGACGAGAGTGGAAGAAGAATTGGCGTCTTGGTTTCCCTACCCATGTGAAGTGAAAGAGTATGCTAGTGGCGTGTGCATGTGGGAAAGGACTGGCAGTCCTGCCACACACCACTGCCCAACAATAACTGCCCCAACTAACAACAAAATGTTTTAATGTGTTATTTGACTGATGAGACAAGGAAAGGTGAGTAAGTCAAAATGGGTTTAATAGCTGACACATGGATTTCCCCCATAGGCTCAAAGTTTAATAATTCCCCCTCCTTATCCTTAGGAAAACCATGCCCTTTTTATTATCGGTGCATCTACATAGCTGGTTGTAGGTTTTTGATTAATTTTGCATACACACATGATGTCCAACATTTTAACGTGCATGGCTAGCACAAAATACCATCAGCATCACTTCCAATCACCAAAACACAAAACACTAATTCATGGTGGTGCCTTTGCCTTTAACTCCACACCATGATTAGTTACACTATTACATCATATACCTTTTAATGCAAACAGGGTCAAAAACGGGGTATTACAATCCCCTCCTCCTTGGAATAACATTGTCCTTGTTGTTCCAATACTTAGGAATACATATACAATTTACATGTCCAAAATTTCAAATTTTTTGTAGATCTGTCCTATGTTCAATTATTTACTTTGAACTTTCAGGACCAAGCCCTTTGGCTTCCACAACCTTATCCTGCTAGTTCCCAGCTTTTGGCTCATCCCCAAGTCTAGTAACTTTTTGGCTGCTACCCTCATGATGTTCCCTTGTTGGGTAGTCCTAACAACAATGATGTCCTCCGCATTTACAACATTTCACAGGCTGCTTCCTCTTTACCTGCTCAATTTCCTTTGAGCCTTCATGCCTGGAGAATTTCTTAATGGACCGATTGGATGAATGCCACAACAATCATCCACTTTCCTTTCCCTTACAAATTGCTCCCATAATGCTTTTTACCTCCCTTTGCAGACAAATAAAATCCTGCAAAGCCTTGTGGTTCATCGTATTTTGCTTTTTCTGTATCTTGAGCATCTCCCCAAGATTTTCTTGGGTCTTGGCAATTGTTTGAAGGAGACTTTCAACCAAGTGCAATAGCCTTCGGTCTTCTTCCATGGTCAATGTGCACAACTGGTTTTCACTTTTCTCACCTGTGAAATGCATCATTGTAATTTTTGCTAGACCAAGCATATTATAAGCATTAAAATCAGTCAATTAATTTCCCAATTGACATGGGTAATCCAAGTCTTATGGAGGAGACTTTCATGCTTTTCATGCCTTCCCAACAGGCACATGAGCTCATTCACGTCCATTCTTGGGCAGCGATTTAACTATTCCAGCATTCACAATTTATTTCAAGCAATTAAACACATTCTACTTTCATCCATACATGCTTTCAACAATTTTTCTGTGTTTATAAATGCATGGGTGAGTAAAAGAAAAGGAAAGAGAGAGCAGTAAAAGTTTTTTTTTTGTCTTGTTCCATTCTAGAACCCACACCACCACTGTGGTTTTAATGACCCTATCCTCTTTCACTTCACCGTGAATGCTTGACCAACCCTTCTTGGCCATGACACTTAGTGTCTATGGTCTATTCCAGACCTCTCAACCATGGAGTCTCTCCACATGGTTTGTCTACAACTCTTGGCTTCTAGGACCTACACAGACCCACTAGCACCCTCTTCATTATTTCTCATGTTGAGCTCTTTAGGACAGTCACATTTCCATATGCATCCCTAGGAGGCCTTCATAGTCCTCGCTCCCAGGGATACCTATATTCAAACATTGAATGGATTCACATGTTTAGTTTATTCTCATTGATTTTTATCTCTAAAAAAGAGCTTAGAAGATCATAACCAAATCATATACACATGTATATTTGTATTCAAGAAGCTGTAGATAATCTAATACTTATCTATATTTTGTGTTTCCTCTCTGGTCCATAGGATCCTGCTTTGCTTTGCAAGCCTTGGAATTGCTTATGGACTTGGATGTTAGGTCAACACGCAGTATGCTCCACAACATCAAATAATTAATGTCTAGTCAGTACACCTTCACGCCGACTGGGAAGGAAACTTTACCACGACCATTTCTAGGTCAAGGCTCTACTATGGATCCCCAGGCATATAACAACCTTATTTCAGCAATACCTTCACAACACCTCATAAAAAATCCCCACAACATCCTCATCAAAATTCCCAAAACCTCCACAACATCCTTGTATACACATCAACCCTTACATCGCAACCCCTCGCAACAACCTTTTACTTTTTCTCTTTAGTGTGGAACACCAAATTGCATCTGTTTAGCCTGACCACAGAAGCAATATAAGAAAACTCATCATCGTTATTTCTTTAAAATTGTAACATATTTCATATCATTCACTATCAAGTATTGAAACACCAGGAGTGCGTCCACTCCCTAGGGTGTAGTCAATATTGAAAACTCTATCATGACCCGACATCGGGAAAGTGTGCACCCTTCTCCGATGTGAGCCATGTAGGCCCTACTCATACTCAAGTAATCTGTCATAATGGAAATAAAATCAAAAAATGCTCTGCATATTGACTTTAACAATTAGAAATGCATATTCTTAGCTGGGGTCACAGAACACTTATCCATTTGCAGATGCAGTATTTCTTCGTTAATGAGGAATGGGGGCTCCCTTCTTCGAGTTGACAATCCCTCGGTTTGCCATCCCAACTCCTTTTTACATTCCATATCCCACACATGTCTTACCGACATAATTTATACCATCTCACTCATGTTGCTTACCAATCATGTAGTGCAGATGGGATATTCACAAAATGTCCAATGGAGTTTCACCCGAAACCCATTTCCAAGATAAAGGAACCTTCCCATGAATTTTGGCTCCTGCAGGCCATCACACATGGTCTTCTTGCAATGTTTTCCCATGGCGTATTCATCAAGTATCCAAATATTCAATCATCATCTACTAATACAATCCAAATTTGATTGTTCCATAACCAAGCAATGGCATTAGTAATTAAATTCAATATGAATTTGCAACTTTGTCTACTATAGAAATTGATTTGCTTAGCAATGAGGTGATCCTCATTTGTCTGTCTCTTGTAAGCAGCACCACTATGCCCATTATAATTTTATGCTTACTAGCATAGCATGAGAATCCACTTACAACACGTTCTCCTAACACAATTCCATGCAAGCCAATGGTGATTAGTAATTATCAGCAATTCTCAACTCTGAAAATTACAAGTCCAACTTAACAATCCATTCTACACACAAACTATTTTCACCACCATGAGACTCTTCTCATGAGGTTTGTCTCTTTCACATGGTATATTTCAGCCTTTGTCATGGTATTACCCACATTGCCATGCCCCAAACAATCTTCCTGATCTGAACTTCAATTAGCCAAACACTTTGTAAGTCTCGGTGCATATAACTTTTCATTGTTGCAACAATCACTGAAGCATTTTAAGAATTATAGAATTCAAATACTTCCAGCTGTTAGCATATTAATATCACCAAAACCCATTTAGTTCATGTGAATCATTTATCATACTAATATGGCAAGGTGTAGTCACATCATTTATGCAATTTAAATGAACTTTTAGATACTCTTTATTTCACAGTCGTATCACTTGTACCACTTTACCCTTCCACAAAGCATTCTGGCAGTCAATGGATTATGACTACCTCTTCATGCATTTACTATCCTACATTCATAACAGTTCATGAAATGATCCTGGAATTATCATCAATTCATCATTTTCATCATTAGTTAGTCATAATAACACACTCACCATCTCTATGTATTCATGCAATGCATCACAACATGTGCACCCATACTTATACATGCATCTTTACAACATCTACTCAATCTTTTCATTGGTATCCCCCTCAAGGCATAATTACAAGATTTATAAAATCTCTTCATGCATATTTGCTTAATGCTACCTTGTATTGATTCATAATATTATGCATTCAACCATATTAAGGCCTAACCATGACTACCTCATATAGGATGCATTACTATAATCAAGACCACCATTCCTCACTTGTTTTGGTTATTACGTTCATATCAAAATTCACAGGGCATGATATATTTCTATATGAATGTAGTATAAATTTTTAAACAACCACATGGTATGAGACCTCTTGCTTTTACCACTCCATGCCCCACCACACTATGGCAGTATGCCATTCATATGAATGCATTTCATTCCTAAATGCATACCATTCCATGATTGTTAAATATGGTTCAATGGATTTCTTACCCAATCCCCTCCCAACACTTATGCAATTATCATAATTAAACCATTACCTGCATGGCTCCTACTTACACCCTTGATATTACCAGTTTAATCGGTCTCTTGCAGAGGATTGTAGAATTCGTTCACCATCTTTTTGATCATGGATTTGTTGCCTTATCCCTTTTTTATAAGGTTGATGTCCCATGCAACGACATCATCAACATTTTAGCCATGCTCCTGTTGTCATTGGTTTTTCCACCAATACAATATTTACCATTAGTGGTTCATTGTAAATGTATAATTCCCACTATTTCTACCAATATGTAATATTCTATGCATGCAACACATATCCGCATGCATTTTTAGCATCCCCATGCCATAATTTTTATGTACACAAAGCTTATAAAATATAAATATAGTTAGAGATACAGGGATTAAGGAATTTTCCCTTTCAAATCCCTCATCTTTGCATATAATTCCTCTTCCACATAATAGCTGGTTCGACTTCATGGTCTTTGCTACTTCTAGGCATGCAATTCTTGGATTTGTCCATATTGATAGCAACATTTTTTGTCAAAACAACCACTAGTACTTTTCTGCTCCTCATTCAAACTTTGGTGATTCTCCATTGTTCTCTGCTGGATAAGCTTTCCAACTCCTATCCACATGCTCCATTCTGAATTTGGGTGTGAAAATCACACTACTTCTAAAATGACGATTTTCACCAAAATTCTGCACTTTTACACATAGCTATATTCTGGTCTAGAATGCCAACTTCAGCCACTTGAAGGAGAAAATATAGGAAGATTCAGGAAAAATTTTCTATTGGGAGAATTCAGCGCATACAATGAGGAACATTCAGTAACTTGCGGATCTCGTTTCCAATGCACCATTCTTCTTTTATGAATTCTGGGTTTAACGAATTTGCCCAAATCATAGAATTTTCTTTTCACAAGAACGACTGTCTCAAGGGGACGAACGGGGTCAAGGGGGCAGTGCCCTCGGCTTTTTTTTCTAAATATTTGATTTTCGTGCAATCTAGTGCATAAGATCGCTACCATTTTCCTCCTTTTCGGCCTTGAAAATCCACTAAAATTGCTGAAAATCCACTGAAAACTGCCGAAAATCCCACTTGAAAACTCAATATTTTCTTTTGTCATATCATGTCTCTTCCCCACTAACCATACGACGTATCTGGTCCCTAGTGGACTATGCTTCCGACACCTCGGTGTTCTGAAATTTATCTGTCTTCTGACGCCCATCGGCTGTCCAATCCACTAAATTTCTCTGACGTTTCCTGTACTTAGAAAAATTTCTCCCTTTGTCCGTCGGCGCATCGGCCACTCGATCACCTAAATTTTTCCGACGCTTCTTGCACTTCAGAAAAATTTATCCCTTCGTCCACCACCACATCAACTACTCGATCAGCTAAATTTTTCTAATGCTTCCTGCACTTAGAAAAAATTTCTCCCTTCGTCCACCACTGCATCGGCTGCTCGATCACCTAAATTTTTCCGACGTTTCGGCTTCCTTCAGGAGATCCCTGCTGACACCTCGACTCCACTTCAGTGATTGTCTTTTGATTGTTTCGACACTTCAATTTTATTTTTTTTGGAAATTTTTATTTTTCTCTTCTTCTTCTCCAGTGGCATCGGGGGTCCTTCCGTCTAAATGAGTCGACGTTTCGACAGTCTTCAGCTAATTTGAGTCGACGTTTCGACAGTCTTCAGCTAATTTGAGTCGACGTTTCGACAGTCTTCAGCTAATCTGAGTCGACATTTCGGCAGTCTTTAGCTGAAGGCTTTCGATGATTTCAACACTTTGAAAAATTTTGAAAAATTTTCCTCCACGGTTCCTCGTCATCTGTGTCTCAATTACCCCAGTCAAGACCGTCGGTTCCTCTTCACCGAAACCACTGAAAAAACTCAGACTTGGAAAAATTTTGAATTTTCTTCCCGTCAGAAGAAACTTCCATCTAGGCTATCCGGTGTATCGGATGAGCTTTTGGCTAAGTCCTCCGATGTATCGGATGGGCTTCAGCCTAAGCCTTCCGAAGTTTCTCATACATAGAAAAATTTTCGTTGAAATTTTCTGTCATTCACATTTCTTCCTGCTGGTAAGAGGGAAACCTGCCTCTATCACTGATTCTTCACGACCCATTCAGGCCCATGATGCAACATGAGCTCTGATACCACAAACTGTAATGTCCTCAACCCTCCAACCAATGAAGAGGACACTACCATGCCATTAACCTTACGGGAAAATAGCCCCATGAACATGTGCATACATAAAACTAAAATAAAATGCTTGGAAGTAAAAACATGCAGAGATGCATAATTGTTTAACATACAATGGAAGCAATACATACATTCAAGCATTCAACATGTTCATTGTAATCCATTAAATAGTAAATATAATTGCAGAGATGAAATAGAGAATAATACTTATCTTGGGAAAAATCCGTCCCGCAACCAGCTACATGGCTGCAATGTTCCACCCAACCATCGGCCAGTGTGCTCCTTAGTCTCTCAGCAACACTGCCACCCCCGAGCTGGGCATGATTCCCCAAGGAATAAGGAACAAGCAAGCTTACACATAGCCAAGGATACACAAATCAGCCAAGACAACATAGTTGGGTTTATCAGGCCATCAAGGAGCTGGGAAAAACTGAATGCTAAGCTAGTGAGCTCATTGAAGAGCTAAGGACACCTACACCAGAACTAGCCTGACTTCTAGGACACCCACACACACCCAACACAAGGAAATCAGTCCCTTCTCTACTACATAGTCCCTCAGACCCTAACTTCCCTTCCAATGCTCTTCAAGGGTTGTGGAGAAGAAATCCATCCCTCTATCTATGTCTGTGTGGCTCCCAAACACACCAGGTTTATTAAGCAACCCAAGCCTTCATTCCCACTCCAACACAGTCTGAAGACCAACCACTGCATACACGCAGCAAGACAAGCAATTCATAACTCTGACTGGGGAATTTGATTCCTGAGTCATTCTTAGCCCCATCGTGGCCAAAACGACTCAATAGAATCCACAGCAATCCAAAATCCTAAATGAACCATCATCAAACCACAAAATCATGGGGAAAAACAACAGCCCCAATCTCAACATTGAGGCAACAGGAAATACACAGCCCAAGTTGGAAAGGAGATTTGACTCTCAACCTAGACAGGGGGAAAACATATACATAGAACCACAAGTTGGTAAGGAAATTGCATACACAGCATAAATCGTGCCCCTGAGGTTGCTCTTCCATCTTGTGGCATGAGGAAAACAACGAAGAATCCCAACCTGTGCGTGAGGAGAAGAGAGAATGACTATCTCCCTGCATGAGGATGGACGAGAGTGGAAGAAGAATTGGCATTCTGGTTTCCTTGCCCACGTGAAGTGAAAGAGTCTGCTGGTGGAGTGTGTGTGTGGGTAAGGACTAGCATTCCTTCCACACACCACTGCCTAGAAATAACTTCCCCAACTAACAACAGAAGGTTTTAAAGTGGTAGTTGATTGATGAGACAATGAAAGGTGAGTAAGTCAAAAGGGGTTTAACAGCTGACACATGGCTTTTCCCCATAGGCTCAATGTTTAATAATCCCCCCCCTTATCCTTAGAAAAACCATGCCCTTTTTATTATCGTTGCATCGACATAGCCGGTTGTAGTTTTTTTATTAATTTTGCATAAATACATGATGTCCAACATTTTAACGTGCATGGCTAGCACAAAATACCATCGGCATCACTTCCAATCACCGAAACACAAAACGCTAATTCATGGTGGGGCCTTTACCTTTAACTCCACACCATGATTAGTTACAATATTACATCATATACCTTTTAATGCAAACGGGGTCAAAACTGAGGTATTACAGAAAATGAGTACCCCCATGGCAAAAACAACCTCCTAGCCACACTTTTATGACTTTTTACACTTTTACATTTAACTTATTAAAAATAAGCCTATGAAAATGGAATTTTTCTTTCCGGAAAATTAAAAAAACCTATGGGGGACTTAAGACATGTTCATAATGACTCAAAATAATGAATAGCATGGTAATATACATTGACACATAGGTTTTAATAACCTCATAAGGCTTAATAGATTAATGCGATTATTCTATCTTTGGATCTTTGGGTGAAAAAGTCAAAAAATATTTATTGCTTAAAAACAATAAATAATTAACAAGAAAAAAACACCTAGAATAATGCATTAATGAATAAGTCCTAAGAAGACAAACCTTTTACATTAAGCCATCATGCTAGCTCATTTTATTACAATTCTCCATGGGGTATGAACATGTTAATTTTTTTTTTTAAATGGCCTAGCAAGGCCTGTAAGGACTTCTGAACTCTGAATTTTGAACAAGTGATTATTCATCTTTGGTGGCTCATTTATAAATCCATCTTAGTGCAACTTAGTTGGTAACACCTTATATGGAACGAGTTCCTCCTACTTATAGATATTACAAGACTGCGTAGGGTCTTCAGAGTATAGATCGGCTATTATAGTAATAAGTAGCCACAAAAACATCTTGTATTACATATATGGAAGGCCATACCTAGCCACAAAATGTCCTTCAATACATTTAACAGAGGCCATAACTAGCCACAAAAAATGTCCTTTAGTATTCTACCAACTCGATCAACTACATTCCTTCTTGACATGTCACCTTCCAGCCTTAACTCTTCTACTTGCCAATCTTCCACCGACTCTGGGTGCACTTTTTCTGGTCGCATCGTTCGTCATCTCAACTTTCTCTATTCTGTACTTCCGTTTCTCCCTTTACCTGATTTTCCTCTATCGTGTGCCTTCTTTTCCTCTTGCGCTTGTGCTTTGATCTCCTCCATATGCTCTATCCTGGCCTAGCATTAATCCATTAAGGTGTTTATTGTATACAATTCCAATTCCTTTCATAAACTACAAACACTAGTTACATGCAAGGAATAGACTTCATCATGCTCCCAAAATAATGTATGTCACTCCAAAATAGTGATAAGAAGAGAAAGATAAAGATACGACAGTGAAGACTATATATAAAAATCTATAACAACTGAAACCAAAAATGACATGTTCAAAAATCTACTGGAACTCGCTAAAACAGGTTACCAGAGGTTTGATCTACTCATCCTGGTAATCCTCCTCTCTTTTACATTATCTTATTGGAATACTTGAGAAGTTTTGAGAGAGGAGATGAAACATCTAATCCATTCTGTCGTCCTCACCAATGATATTGATGTTAAATTCTGTAGAGGTACAGACTCCTGCGCCCGTCGTATGCAGGTAGCCGCCTGCCCAAATGAGACTCTCAATAGAATTTAACAAACTGTTGCATTATAGCTCCATTGACACCACGAGAAGTAAGCTCAGGTCTGATAGAAACATCATATTGATGAAGTTCTTTATCTGGAAGTTGTGCAAAGAAATGACTTTCCTTAACAATGCACCTTGTGCCACTTTTCCCTGTTGAGTCCAGATTTGGTCCCTTTTTAACCACCTTCAATCACCTTTCTTCCCTTGTTTCACACTGCTTAGCATACCAATCAGACTGACTTTCTTCACTTTATCCCTTAATTTGTCAAGGTAAGACTGATTATTATTTTACCTTAGTTAATGCTTCTTCTTGTGACAATTAAGGCTATTTATCTCTTGAAATTGTGCTAATATGTGTGATCTATGAAGATAATGTGAGATGAGCAGAATGCAGGGGATGAAGCTGAAAAAGTCTAGGGACGAGGGGTGGTCGTGACACAAAAAGGATCCTTCATCTGCCCCTCATTTATGGAGACACATGACATTCCAGTCCAGGGCCGGTAAGAGCAGCCGCAACAAAACGAGCTATGATCGAGGGGTCTTCAGGATAGCTGCGCGAATATTATGGCGATCTGAGAAGATCGCTACTTCTGGGCCAGTCAACAATCTTCTTGTATTTTCTATAATTGTATCATGCCACGTCTTGTAACAAACAATGTTATTCAGGGCGCCTGAAGATCAGAGATCTTCATGGCTTCCCTTTGTAATAGGATGGGATGTTATCACTTGTAGGTATAAATGCAGAAAGATGTCTCGGCCCAGGGGGTTGGAAAATACTGAATTCATTTGTGTATTAACAGCGGGAGCAATCTGTAATAATTCTTTCTTTTTAATACAAAGAGTACTGCTGGTTTAAGGGAGTTGTACATTATTCATCCAGCGTCTCTGTGTGAAGGCTGGGCCCGCCTTCCGCAGAGATTGCTGAGTTAAGGTAGGATCTTTCAATTTATGGTTGTGTGAAGTTTCATTAATTACATTTTCTGTGTGTGCAGCAGTAGTGTGTGTGATTTACAGGATTGCATTTCTCAAGATTGATAGCTGTAACAGCGTGACAGTCGACTGAGTAGTAATCTTTATGCGATTTATTTATTAGCTGTGCGCAACTCTGTTCATCTCATAGTTCAGAATGACATCCCACGAATCCTGTGTAATTCTTTGATTGTTATAATTGTTGATTCTTATTTCTGCAATTCAATTCTTAGAACAGCTGAGTGTGATCTGTCGCAATTGAATTTCTATATTATAGTTAATTTATGATTATAGATTCTGAGTGTGATTAGATCAATAGGCAATTCCATTGAATTGAGCAGTGAGTAGAATTTCCTTTCTGTCAGTAATTGTTGATTTCATTTCTGGTTGATGCATTGAAGGAAAGGTTGAATTCGTAGAGTTAAAAGATTTGTGGGATCACACATAGTTGAGGGGATGAACATAGTTGTTAAGAACAGTATTCACTACAATGATTTGGTGTTTAGCATATACTATGCACTTACCCTTTGAAACAAAAGACTTCCCTGGGTTGAAAATGAATTTCGTAAGCTCTGTGTGTTGATAACAATTTATCTGCATTTAGGGTGCTCGACATTTTGGCGCTGTTGCCGGGGAAGGGTAATCAAACACTATCAGTAGTTGCATTTGATAATTATTTTTAGTCAGTCTCTTTTTATTCTTTCTGATGAAATGATTTGGGTTGTATGAATACTAGAAGGGTAAAACGTGATCAATTCCCAACTCCCAAAACCCCACGAGATACTAACGGTGCAGGTGGCTCGGGTCGAGGTCGAGGAGTACCATTGGGCAGAAGGACGTTCATTGATGACCTCGTTGACAGAACTGATTCATCCACTCGAGCTCGTCTTCAATAAACTCCCAACAGAAGAAACCCCACTGATCCTGGGGCGCTAGCATCGGGATCCACGGTGGAGAAGACACGAGCAGCTGCGTCGTCCTCAGCTATCCCTGGAGACAAAGACACAGCTGTTACAATGGGACCTGCTGGTAGAGGACCGAATTATCACATTAACGGGAGGAGTGTAACTAAGGAAGAGTGGGATCAGTACCACGAGAAGCTCCTAGGACAGTGGAGAAACGAAGAAAAGGACGAGGAGCAAGAGAAAAACGAAGAAAAGAACAAGGAACAAAATAAGAGCGAAGGAAAGAACATAGGAGGAGACGAAGAGGAGGAAACCGAAGAAGAGATGAGTAACAGGCACGGGGCAGACGAGGAAGAAGTGATGGGAGAAAACTATCATCATGAGAATCGCTCCCTGCCAGAGGGAACAGTGGCTACATTGAAATTTCCTATTCAACAACTAGATGGGGCAGCTCCTATGAAGAATATCTCACCATTGGTGTTACCTCGTTTCCATGGAAAGGCGGCAGAAGACCCAGACGAATTCCTTTTCGATTTTGATATTCTTTGTCGCAGTTACGATTATATCACCGATGCCCAAAAATTAAAACTTTTTCCTGCTACCCTTAAGGACAATGCATTACGCTGGTTCATGAGCCTTGGGGGAGGAACCGTTACTAATTGGGATGCAATGAAGCAGGTGTTCCTGGAGAAATATCAGGAATACTGTAACACCAAGGATAAGAGAGAGGAGTTATTTAAAATGGTGCAGAAGGAGGACGAAAGTTTGGAAGACTTCGTGGAAAGATTGCTGTACAATGTGCAGAGAGCGGGGCAGACGAACATGGGATTGGATGTACTCAAAATAATCTTGCTTCGGGGAATCAGGGATGATTGTCTAGATATGTTAAACCTGCTTGGTAAGGGAGACATATCCAAGGAACCTTTTGACAAAATTGTGGAGCTGTGTAAAAGATACTCCAGAGGGTCTTCTAGAAATAATAAGCGGGATAAACGAGAAAAGCTGGAACATGACGTCTTCGATCGAACTCAGAAGTCATCTAATGGAGGTGCCACCCGAGCAGAGATAGGAAATCTACTTGAGAATTTTAAAACAGAAATGATGAGCTCTATCTCTTCTGAAATTGATGTCCTAAAGACGAAACAAAAGCAAGCAGTAGAGGATCTCACATTGGGTGTGTTCTGCCCCCGATGTAGGAAGAATCATCCATTGAGAGAATGCCCGCTTGACAAAGTGAACGTGTGTCAGCTATGTGAGCTGAACCATGACATGAAGGAATGCCCTTCACTCCCTCAAGTCAAAGCCGTCCTGCAGGAATCAAATCCGGATGTGGAAGCAGCCTACTTTATCGCACAGAAGAAACCATGGCAGCCTCAGAATCAAGGTATGTCTCCAGACTCTCTCCCATTTTTGAATAATATGGGGAATTGGAATAATATGCAAAATTTGAATACACAATTCCCTTCAAATTATACTCAATGGAATTCCTCTCAACCTGCAATGCAAAAATAATTCATGGAATCCCTGGACACAGCCACCACCCCAACCTATGTCATGGACTCCTGGATGGAGGAATTTCCCTCCTGGGAACCAGTTTCCTCAACCACCTCTACCTCAACAAGCACCGTACTCTCCTCAATTCCCTCAATTCCCCCAAATTCCTCCATATCCTCAATACTTACCTCCACAGTCACAGCTGCAGCTGCAAAACAATTCTGTCCCGAATATACCAATCCGACCCCAGCTTCCTGCCCAACCTAATCCTAACCCAAACAATAAAGCAGTCCATCAATTGGAGACTGTCAATATGCCAGCCTACTCTCTTTCCCCTATACCCTGTAATGAAATCCACCTACGATCTGGGAAAATTGTAGAACCTATAATAACAGAGGATGTTTCATCCTCTGAGCCTAGAGAAGAGGAGAGCTTACAGCATCCATTTGACTCAAGTCCCATCATTGAGGATGCTGGGCATTCCTTAGAAAGAACGGCTGAACTATCCAACGACAAAGGGACGGCTGAATCATCCAACAATAAACCTGAAGAGATACAGCATCTGACAAAGCAGCCACCATACCCTAAGAGTTACTGCTACCAAAAATGGGGGGGAAACCTCAGTTTAACCTCCTCGGAGAGTTAAAAAATATTTATGTTAAAATTCCCCTCCTTCAAGCGCTTCAAGATGTGCCCATTTAC
>LPNX010648595.1:13542-24402 GCA_001517045.1 Pseudotsuga menziesii
TTTGGACTCTCCAAAATAATTTCAGCAGTATGGACATAAGTCTGCAAGACCTCTTCTCTGGAATAATACAAATTGGCTTTCAAAAGCAAAGGAAAACCAGCTAAAACAGAGAAGACAGTCGACTCTTTACAATCACAGCAACGGGACATTAACAGTAAAGTCTTCAAGACCTCCTCTTTGAAAGTTACACAACTAGACATCAACAGACAAAATAATCCAAGTATAACTGAGGATAGTCGACTTCAAAAGGAACAGCAAAATGCTCTCTGAAGCTTCTCATCACAGAGAAAACGCTGCACTGTCCTCCCAACGAACTGAGTCCCCCAATCGTCCCCCAATCGTCCCCCTCTTCTGGTCCCAGCTTCCTCTATTTAAGCCTCATAAGTAACGGATTTGCCTTCTTTCACACAGTTGTTACCAAGGAGACAAAACGTAAATAGAAATGCGACTGTCCACATCCCTGCCAAATGCCAACTCGTTATCATAGCGGGCTGTTCATATGCCCTTCAATGTTATCGCAATGGTGGCATAACTGCCAAGAAAAGATTGCCAACTGTTACGAATAAGTTGTGAATATCCTGCCATGCCAAGGATTTGACCTCCGGAACCATACGTGACTGAACTGCTGGAAGTGTTAGTCAACCGTGCTTCGCCGTTGCGGAAGAGGATAAGCAACGGGCTCCGATGGTCTGAATCGGCTGTCGGCTAGTTTTCGAGTCGAAGGCTTTAGTCACTTTGGTTTCCGTAATTGCGGATGGCGCAACACTTCTTTTTCCGATTCTGTCGAGTTATTTCACCGATCTTTTAAGTTTTGGGCTTCCAGCGTTGTGGCTATCGAAAGCATTGTTCTTCCGATCAACCTTATGGCCGTCGTTGTGGATTGCTTATCGCTCCGACTTCCGATCTGTCCGAACGTCCGTTAAGCTTCCGCCATTGTGGCTTCCGAATCGCTCTAACTTCCGATCCATCTGAACGTCCGTTAAGCTTCCGTCATTGCAGAAGGGGAAAGACTTATGAGCCCCGACGTTGCGGAAGGGAAAAGCTTCCAACCGCCAATCCTTATATATATATTTTCGTCCGGTTATCTCCACGGACAGACTAATAGTTTGGCCTCCCACCATTGTGGACAGAGTTGTGCTTCCAACCTCCAATGTTGCGAAAGGAGTTCTCTTTCGACCTCCAATCTGCGTATTTTTGCCGTCCGTTTTTTCCAACCGCGCGACTTCTATGAACCATGTACCATATTGGATCTTCAAAGAGGAATAATCCGCCGGATCAGTGGAAGAGGGAAGGAATGAGGAGGGGAGAATGGAGGAGCAGAGGTAGGTGGGCGGAAGCTGGTAGGAAGTTGGCTAGATATGGAGGTGCAGATGGAGGGAAACGAGAGGGATGGAGGATGGAGCGGTGGGAGGAAGAGTGGAGAGAATGGAGCATTACGGAAATGGGGAGTCTAACGTTGGAGAGGATGGTGGAGGTAGGCACACGAGGCTGAGGGAGGAGAAGAGAGGTGGCAGCTGGTGATGGAGGGCAGTGTGAGTGAGTGTAGGAAAGGTAGAGGTGGATGCAATGGAGGCGGGAGTGTGGAGGATGCAAGGTGATGGGATGGTGCTGAGAGCCGAGAAGCTTTGATACCAATGAAAAAGTAAGAACAAAATAATGGACAGAGAAGGTAAGAGAAAAAGTAATGTAATATATATTTTATAAATGTACAGATGAATTACATAATAGGTTCCACGGTAATTTATACCATAATTGGGGAAGAGAGGTGACTTTTCAAGTCACCTCTTAGTTTATTTACATTAATTAACCTAGCTTAATAATTAAATTTTGTTTTCATTACAATTGTTTTGGCCACTTGGGAGCATATTTATTGTGCCACAGTTTTTCCCATGGTTCCTCCCCTTGGGATATCCATTTCCACCAGATTTAGGCTCCCATCACTTTGTTTATGTCTAAAGGGTCTCTGAGTCCTAAACCCCCAACTTCTTTGGGTTTGTAAATGGTTTTCCAATCAACCAATGGCCACTTTGTGTGTCCTTCAGTTCCCCCCAAAGGAAAGTTCTTTGAATATTTCTTATCTTTTTTATCACCGATTTAGGGGCATCCAGAACCAAAAAGAGATACAAAGGCATTGCTTGTAGTACAAACTTTACTAGGGTGAGTCTACTTGGTAGATTAAGGGCTCTCAATGTCCATTGACTCAACTTATGCTTAATTTTATCTAGTAATTCCTTCCATGAAATTTTCCTTATGGTGGATTCCTCTAACAATGCACCTAAATACTTAGAGGGTAGCACACCTTCCGAAAAATCCAGAATTATGAGAATATTTCCTTTCATGATTTTCAGAGTGTTAAAAATTTAGACCTGATATTTATCATTATTAATTTCTAGCCCACTTGCCTCGAGGAAGGTGTCAAGCCCCTCTTTTAGGCCACGGGCCTCCTGTATAGTAGAAGGTCCCATAAGCATAATATCATCCACAAACTACTGATGTGTTTGTGGTTCCAGTTCTGCACTAAGGAGGATCCCTTTGAGCCTGTTCTCATTGCGCAGATTCTTGAGCATTCTTCCCAATCGTTCAATGGCTATAATGAACAAGAAGGGTGATAGAGGGTCACCTTGATGAATCCCTCTTAATACTTGGAAGGGATGTGAGGGTGTCTCATTAACCAATATAGAGAAAAAGGCTGATGAAACAAGCTTCATAACCCAGTCGATCCATTGATCGGAGAGACCAAAAGTCTGAAGGAGGCCTACCAAGAAATTTCAATTTAGTTTATCATAAGCTTTCGACAGATCAAGTTTCAGAAGCATACCTAGTATTTTCCTGAACTTTAACAAGTTGATGGTTTCATGCACCAGAATGATTCCATCCAAAATATGACGTCCCTTGACAAATACCGCTTGTTCAGGTGAAATGAGGATAGGGAGTAGGGGTCAGAGCCTGTTAGCTATGACCTTTGAAATGATCTTATATATAACATTACAGAAGGTAACCAGTCTTAGTTTTCCAAGGTCCTCTGTTCCATTCTCTTTGGGGATGAGCGTTAGGAAGGTTGCATTGAGCGATTTTGAAAATGCTACCTATGTTCCTTGAGTCTTCAATGAGTGCCCATACTTCCTCTTTCATCTAATCCTGGTAGGCATGAAGGAAGCTAGTAGTGAACCCATCAGGTCCTGGCGCTTTGTCATCGACCATTTGTTTGGCATATGCTTCAACTTCTTCCATCTCAATTGGTTTCATAAGCATGAAGTTGTGCTCTTCAGTTATAACCTTTGGAATATGCCGCATCACCTCTCTCTGAGCTTCAACTCGATCCCAATCTGGTTCTTATAGGATATTGGTGAAAAAAGTATTCAGGGTATGTTCTAGATCCTCCTGAGTCTCAGCAATGGTCCCATCCTCTTTTTTCATTCTCCCCATTTGATTTCCATGACAATGTTGGATGGATGCTTTGTGGAAGAATCTTGTGTTACGCTCTCCCTCTTGGAGGCACTTAAATCTGGATTTTTGTTTCGAGAATACTTCCTCTTGTTTCTCTCTTAGGATGAATTTTTGGATCAAGAGTTTTTCTTGCGCTCGTATTTCCTCTGAGAAGCCATTCTGCATGCCCCTTTGTTGTACCTCTTGGATCTTGCTGTCCAACTCCTTTTTTTCTCGAAAACTATTTCCAAAGGAATCACTATTCCATTTTTTTATTTTGTTTTTTAGGAGTTTGAGATTTTGCTGAAAATCATACATCCTAGTTCCTCTAATGGATGGAAGGTCCTCCCACCATTATTTGATTTTATCTAGGAAATCAGGCTTAAGGAGCCAAAATGTTTCAAAACGGAAAGGTCTTCGAAGGTTCACCACTATTCTTTCCCATTCAAAACTTAAAGGCCAATCATTTGACCCGGATGATGGAAGTACCATGACATTAATTTCTCTCCCTGCCATCATAATGGACTCAGAAACCAAAAAGTAGTCTAGCCGACAAGATATTAGTCTTTCTAACATCAACCAATTAGGTTTGCAATGACTTCATTAAAATAATCATTTATGGGATTTACCTTCCGTACCCCTCCTTTTTTTTGTCAAGGTTCCTAACCAAGTTGAAGTCCCTGCCTAGGATCCAAGGTCTTCCTCCCGCCTCCATTTTGAGCATGCTTAATGATTCCATAAAATTAAACTTCTGCTTGGCTCGAGGAGGCCCGTAAATGTTGGTCAGGATCCCCTGAGTACTCATGCCTAAAATCTGGAAGGCTTCCGAGAGGGAGAGCTGCATTGCCATGAAGTCGGAGAGGGACACCTCTCTTGGGTTCCATAATATCCCGATTTCCCTTGTCACCCCTTTAGCATCAACAACAATAGCTTAACTCCCCCGCCAGACTTTTTCCCCTATAATTTTAAGTTCATCTTCCGAGCACTTCGTTTCTTGTAAAAAGATGATACCCAGTTTTTCATTTTCAATTCTTCTTCTTAGAATATGAATCTTCAAGATACTGTTACAACCTCTGATATTCTAGGATGTAATCCACATTGATAAACTATTTTGTTGTAGGATAAAGGGCCACATATATGGTAGGATACTTCCTTGATGCTACTAACTTAGGCCCAACGAGTTGGATTCTTTGCACACTGCTGTGTCGTCCTCTCTTTTCCTTTTTACCTTTCTTTTTCCCATCTGGGTCCTTGAGAGATTCAGATGTTATTCTAAGAAAATTCATAGTTTTCATCTTAATGATCTCCTTTTCCAGCAGGGAAACTTGTTGGGAAGGGATATGTTCTGTTAATTTTGCAGAGCACGCCACTTCCAAGCCTTCCAAGTCTAGATCACCTAGATCCATTTCATCTCCTTCAGTTTCAGTCAGAGTGTTCTCGTTCTTGTTTGTCTCCTTAGTGTCTTCCTAGATCGGTGCCTTCAAACTAGGTTTTTCCTATGGATCTTGCTTTTACTCAGTCTGTCCTTTCTTCTGCATATTACTCATCTTTCCTTCTTGTAGGGTGTCAAACCTATTGTGATTTTGAAATTTCTTGTCAATCTCAGGACCCGTTACTTTCTTGGCTGATCTTTTATTGTTAGGAACTCTGGTAAAGACTTTTGCGCATTTATTTTCTTTATCTTTTTTACCTCCTGTTTATTTTATTTTATTTTTTGGACAATATTTGAAGAGATGTCCATCTGCATGTGAAGGGTATCTGTTCATACTCTATCGCTAGGAAACAATCTTCATCATCCCATGATAACTCTATTCCATCTCAGAGATCCTATGATATATCTAGGTAGATGCATATCTTGGCATAAGAGGTATAGCGCCTCTGTCTGGTTTTCTTTGAGACTTTTACAAAGTTTCCCAGTGTGTTTTCAATGATTGTCAGTATTTCTTCTTTCTAGTGTTCTGTTGGCAGGGAATACATTCTGATCCATACTGGGGTTGTCATTAGATTTTATTTATCTAGATTGAATCGTTCTTTCCATGGTCTAAGGAAGAGGCCTGCAGAATTAAGGAAATATGGACCATTATCAAAAATTCTATTTCTTTCCTCTTCATTAAAGAATATTATCATGAAGAAACCTTTTTCCTCCAATTGCAGATCACAATGCCCTTGAGGTTTCCAAGTTGTGTTTATCCACCACACTAGAGTCTTCTCTGTGGGCGAGATCCCAAAAAATTTATTGATGAGTGCATGCTCTTTCATGTATTGAATGTCTTCCATTACCCGTTCCGAACTAATCTGCAACTTCGACACTATTTTCGATTTTGGGACACAGTGCCCTGGTTTTCTGTATTCTCCCTTCTCAATTCCTTCTTTGATGGTCCCACTCGTTCCTTCTCCTCCATTCCTCGAGTGGAGATCAGGTGCTTGAACCTTCTCTTTACCCTTCTCAATATCCATTTTTGAACTTTGGAAAGGGGGCACTTCCCCACCATCTGTGTGTTCACTCATCCCCGAACCCATCCTCCCAGATGGAGGTATAGGTTTCTGCCCTTGTCAGAACCTTCGAAGGCTTCCCAACCCTGCAACTTCTGTTCACTATGACGCCTCCCACCTTCTTCGCTCCAAATTTCTTCTGTCTATCTATTCAAAATAATCTTTAATTGATTTATATGGAATTAATATTTATTTTGTTTAACTAGGAACCTTTTACTAGTTCCTACGTAAGCTTTAGAATAGAATGTTTATTTAATTATTTTAGTTTATAATAACTACATAGACTCTCACTTATTATTTTAGTTATCTTTATTTCTTATTTATAAATATTATATAAATATATTCTTATATATATATTACATGAACTTTACATATTATCCTTAATATTTATTCATGCATCATATATCATAGTTTATTTATTTTGATGCTTCTTTTAGTTTACATTATTTCTTTTATCAAGTCCTCAGGTAGGGTTTGGTCGGTCAACTCAGTTAGGCATCTCTAGATCCTCCTTGCATGTTGGATTACCTCGTATATTGTGGTAGTTCTTCTAGTCCTTAATCAACTCAAAATAAGTATGATAAGGGTCGGTGCTATTCAGAGTCGTTCTCACTCAACACACTTAATTTTAGTAACTCCTAGCGCTATTAAGAGGCTAAGCTCAACACTATTAATTTGGGAGTTACACTAGTGCAATTCTAGAGCCTCTCACTCAACACTAATATTAGGATGGATTTGTATAATACACCTAGGGACACAATGGACAAAGATCCAATGCTCAAGAGCTTATGCTCAACATCAATTTGGAATGCTCAAGGGCTTCTGCCCAACACTTCCAATCTTATAACTCATGTGCTCTAGAGATTATGCTCAACACAAAATCTCATAACTCATGTTCTCCAGAGCTTACGCTGAACACAAAATCTCATAACTCATGTTCTCTATAGCTTATTTTCAACACAAAATATTATAAGTCGTGTGATTTAGGGATTACACCCAACACATTATAGAACTCAATCATGCCTTTAGTCTTTTGCACAATACATCATAATAATCATCTCAATATATGTAGTAGGGCTAATCACATAATAATAAATCTAGTACATCGTACCATGACAACAGGGCCTTGTTCATCAGGGTCCACACCCAACATATATAATCATATACAAGACAATAAAACACGGGCATTGGTTTACACCCAATATATCTAACTAATCATCATAACTCATGTGCAGTGGGGCATACACCCAATATATAAACATAAACATCAAAGTAACTCATATGCAATGGGGCTCATGCCCAATATAGTTAAGGTCAAAATTCGGGATATTACATCCATTGTTGTTTCCTTCATCCCCACCAAAATCATCTTATGTCCTATTAAAATCCTTGCTTGGAGGAAAATAAACATCGATGCCATCAAAATCCTTTCTTTGAGGAGAAACATTATCAGTCCCATTGAAATCCTAACTTAGAGGAAAATAATCAGTAGTGCCAATAAAATCCCCGCTTGGAGCAAAATCATATACACCATTATTGGTTTCTTCTACTTCTCTTTCTAACAATATTAGTGGGGTATAATTGTAAAGTGAAAACTAACTTACTCTAACTATATGAGGAAGTCTTCTTTTTGGATTCAACCCACAACAATATTGGATTCTGGGAAATGAAAATTGAGAAGGAACACAAGCAAAGAAGTTTTAAAGGATAGTGGCAGATGCTTTGTCTAGGAAATTTGAAGAGGAGGGTTCACTCAAATCCACCTCATATTTATGAATCCTAGAATACCTCAAAGAATCATGACAAGAATGGTTGGGCCATGAAAATTGGAAACCTCATCAAACAACTACAAGAAGACACGAATCCTCTACTTGGGTATACATGGAACCAAAATATCTTGAGGTATAAGAAGCACATTTTTATCACCTTGTATTTGTCCTTGAAACAATACATCTTACAAGAAGGGCTTTCATCATCGACAACATGAAACTTAGGATTTCAAAAAAATTATGAAATAATTAAGCACTCTTTCTTCTAGGAAGGCATGAAAAAAGACACACCCAACTTTGTTGCATCTCATGACACTTGCCAACAAGCTAAGGGTGAAACAATGATGTCACTAGGTTGTTTTCAATGACTTCCCACTCCCATCCATATATGGAGGAGAATATGTATGGATTTCAATGTGAATCTTTTTAAGGTAGGCAATAAATTACTCATTATGGTGGCCGTTGTTTTTTTTACCAAACATTCCCACTTCTAAGCCTTACCACAAAAATTTACATCCTCGCTCATGGGGAAAATCTTAATGGATAAATATTTTTAGCTCTAAAGAATGTCTCTTATGTTGTCTCTAATCATGAACCCACTTTTACGAGCAATTTTTTGTAGGAGCCATTTAAACTTCACGAAACTCGTTTGAATCTCAACAATACATAACACCCCCAAGTTGATTGTTAAACATACGAGGTAAATAAATGCTTGGAAACCTAATTACGATGCTTTGCATCAAACAAGGCACACCACTAATCCAAATGGATTCCTCTAGTGAAAAGGTGGTATAATTCCACTTATCATGGCACCACAAAGATGACCCCATATGAATCAGTTTATGACCAAAATCCCTTATTGGTGATTTCCTATCTACTAGGTACCTACTAAGTTCACGTAATGGACAAGACACTCAACATCACAGTAGAGATTCTCTGCATCCTTATATGCATTCTGGTTATACTCCAAAACATAATGAAACACCATGTCAATCAACATCACTTCAAGTGCTCCTTTGAAGTTGGGAATATCATGTTTCTTCGACTTCAACCTTATAAGAAAATATCAATCAAGGTCCATATTCATTAGAAGATCAATCTAAATTTCTACGATCTCTACACCACCCTCCAACACATTAGACAAGTGGCCTCCAAGTTCACTTTTCGAGACCACTCCAAGATTCACTCCATCTTCCACGTTTATTGTCTAAAAATATTAGTGGGGTTTGATTGAAAAGTGTAGACTAGATTACTAGAATTGGATGAGGAAGGATACATTTGGATTCAACTAACAACAGTCATGGATTCCATAGAATCAATATTGAAAAGTTGCGCAGTCAAAAAAGTTTTAATCCACTAGAGATTAATGGTTCCAAAAGATGCCACTTGGTAACCGAATAACATTTTACAATAATTTTCATACCTTCAACTTTAATGGCAATGCTACTTTCGAAAGGGGAGGGGGACATGCTAGGGACCCACCCTAACCCACCTTACTTTAGCACTTACTCATACATTGTATAAGGTCATTTGTTTGAAATAAGACTTTAGTAAGTTTGTGTTCATCACATAGTGCAAAAAGGGTCGCTTTATTAATTAAGACCCTCCTAGGAAGTTGTATATGTTTCTTATTTGACCATGCCAAGTATTTAGGGTTTTATATTTGAGAAGCCTATTTAAAGAGAAACAAGTATATATAGAGTTTTGTCAAGAATTATGGTAATGGAGATGTTCTAAAGTGTATTTTCAGCGTACCTATAGAGCCATGTGAACATTACTCCGTGAAATTTTTCTCATAATATAAATCTCACTTAGTGTTGTCGTAATCTTTATAATCTGTATTTTTCTTGTTTTTTCTCTATAAATTTGTTAACCTTTGTATACCATGTGTTTTCCTAAGTTAGAGGGATAAATAACACCACAATGCTACTCATGGCTTATCCTTGTATTCCACAAAAAAAACATCATAATATCCCAATGGGCATATGAAAGAAATTATATAGTTGTCCAAAAAGAAACAATTATTGTAAATTCCAAAAATAATGCTTACATCACTACCACCCATGAAAGGAATTATTAGAGTTGGAACCTTCATAGTGTATTAGTTTGTTAATTTGCACCCCTAAAACAACTATGGTAAAAACTACAATATTCATTAATAATTGATTGCACAAATAGGCATTTGTATAATACAATCACTACAAACTATAAACAATTTACATATGGGCGTGGGCCCTTGAAATATTGGAATCCAAATTGAAAATTGGCATGGTTCCTTGGTTTAAGGCTATCATCTTCATAGTTAAATAATCTTGTATATTAAGCCGAGAGGATGGAACCTCCTACCAATTCCCTTGGCAAATATTGGTGTCTAATTGCTTAGTCCTTAATGACGAAATTGATAGTAATTCGAGAATTTTACATACTACATCAAATGTTGCCCTTGGATATCTATAAGTGAAACTTTGGTGAGTCTAAGGTCTTAATAATGAACAATCACTAAACCTTGTTATTTGTAAAAGGCCCTCTTTTCCAATGGAACCACATGCACTCAAATCCTTTCTACAGATTGCATCAGCGATTTCAATGGGTACCAAGATTTGACTAAGACCTAGAGATATATTTTTGTTCCTAATAACACTCAATCACACATAGGTAGATGGTACTGCAAAATTGGTGTAATATGTGTTGGACTATTAAATGAGGCGTGTTACTAGATTAATTGTATTTAGTAATTAGATGGTAGTGCTTGGATCCCATGCAACATGAGGACAAGGAAAAAATAATGGCATACAATTCAAGTTGAATTATTCACATAATATTGTACATGTTCAATAGCATACCTATGTTGAATTGGGGAGAAACACAATATACAAGCTAGGGAGGATGCCCCATGGATAAACAAAAGTTGCAAGGAGCAAAAGGAGTACAAGGAGGAGGAATTATTAGTGGAGTCTAAAGGGATTTTGTAGGGGTATACTTTCTTACTCTCATATCTTGAAGGGAGGAGACACTAGTATAGAGTCTCGAGGGAGTTTTTGTTTTATATCTATAAAAGTTATGGTTCTTCAGTGTTTTCACGTTATGTTATGTTTACTTAATTTAAAATATACTAATACTATATAATAAAAATTAAACTCCAATGAATTATGATTAAAAAATATTGTTTTAA